>JAVCKZ010137773.1:0-21342 GCA_034780755.1 Lepetodrilus elevatus
CTATTTTCACCCTGTTTTCTGCCGTCGCTCGCGCTGTAACCGAAGTGGCGCAGATAACTTTGAATATACCATAAGGTGGCACTATACCTATACATGTGCCATAGTAAGTATAATGAAGTTGATGTAAATATTAAGAAAAATATCCAGGAAAACATCCATATTTCAGGTGATAATAGGCCCGTAACCAGTATATTATCTGATTATGGGTTACATTTCTGTGCAAATCATGACTAGTGGTCTTAAGAGATAGTTGTGGTTTATCGTTCCAACATAGAGAAAATACCATGAATGATTGAAATACGTTTTACAGAAAACAGCATAAAATATGGCGCATTCACTCTTAAGAACTTACAGACTCAACCACTCACTCACTTGGACGCGATAAATGAATCACTGACAGACTAGCTCACTCACTACTCACTCACACACTCACTCATTCATTCAGTTCTCCCACTCACACTTGTGTCTCACGGACTGGCCCCGAGATTACGAAACTTTTCTGAGTAACGATTCCATGCTCAACTTGAGGAGTTTTGTTCATAAAATGTCATGTAAATTCTGAACTTGAGCATGAAATCGTACTCAGAAAGTTTTGTAATCTAAGGTCTCTCTGCTCACTTCTACTTGCCACTAGAATACTGTATTACACGTATCTTCAAATTACTGTTGAAAACATGCCAATAAAACTCCCAGCTTATTGAAACTGAAATTATTTCATCATCAAATTGCATCATTTGAAATGTTACTTGCAGCATCTAGCAGAATTGTTTACTGTGTGACCTTGGTAAATATAGTTACGGTAGTCTGCAGTACATCTCGGTCAATTCGGTAATAAAATATTAGACGTTTCATTGATGTTATTATAATCCAAATAACCCTATCGTGTTAATATGATCATTTTTCAAATAACTTTGCTTATCTGTAGCAAATATGTTCCCTTCCATTCCTGTTTTATACACCTTTTCATGTTTTTACGCATGTGATTGTTCAGATAATTATTCGATTTAAGATAATTTTGCGATTTTTATTAAGATAAAGTATGTGGGTGTACATCAAATGGTATCCTAACTTTTTTGACTGAGTGGTTGAGGATTTCAAGTATGCCGGCTGTAATGTTTGAACTGCGGCTATGCACTTTGAACAATCATATAACCGGTAACATCCCAATTAGATAATCTTGTAATGGAAGTTGCTATGGTTTTTAGATCATTTTTGAAATACTTTGTTTTTGTTTTGTTAATGGCAGATATTATGAAATTGGTACAGATAGGTTACGGTATATTATTGACTCGGTATCATATGATCATCTATCCAAGTACTGGTTCACATTTCCTAGCGATATCTAAGTATTACATTTACCTGACACGTTTACGTGTGAACATCCCAAAACAATATAAAATGGAAAATTACATTTTACACAATTTCGTTGCAATTGTTGATTTGTTTTTGGAAGGCGTTAATTAAATTTTCCCCTCGTGAAGGTCAAAATGAAATTTGTGTGGATGGATACAACGATTTGTAACATTTGGTGTGATGTCTTTCAATTATTGCTTTGTATTGGATATCACAATACGAGAACATCGCATCATCTTCGGAACAATCTGATTAGTATGTGAGACATGGAGAGATGTTCTCTCCCTTGGTATATCAAGATGGTTCCTACTGTATGCTTTATAGCTCTTGCTAATACCACGAGGGATCCGTATTCAGCAGCCCCTTATGCCCTTATCAATACATGTAATGAAAGGGGCAGTAACTGTGTGTCCTCACCAATGCATGTTTTTGAAAGGATCTCGTAAACCATCAGGATTTAGTTTTAATATTTATGGTAGATATTTAAGAACACCTGACAAGCCGTGATATGAGTGAATTAATATTGAAAGCATCCTTAAATTTCAATTTAAACCAAACTACAGTTTTCTGTTTTACTATAATGGTAGAGATTATTTTCTTTGGGCATCAGTCTTGGGGTCATACTATGGATACAGTAGCCGTGGGTTTTCATTCCGCCACAATATTGTTGAAATACATTGTGATATGGATTGAAACCTGAAGTAACACTCACGTTCAGACATCCTCACTCACTTACACACAAAGCACATCAGGTTAATATGAAAATACAACATTATTTTATGGTTGATTCTATTGTATTTTTTAAAGCAAAATCTGGAAAATATTCCACAGAGGTACTCTCAATCTGTACAGCTCACACTTTATTTCAAATTTGCAACTTCCGTATTGCAATTTAACTGGCAAACGTTCTTCATCAAATGTGATGAAATACAAGCCCAGTTTGTTATAGGAGGAAAGTCATCTCTCTTGAAGGAACAGTCCTCGTATGTAGCCAATTGTTCGCTTTCATTTAAAAAACATCAGCGATCCTTACATGTAATAAATAAACGCATTTCGAATGATTTCAAGAGGAGGTAATGTCAAACAGGTGGGCACCACGTGGAGCCAATCGTTTCCATCTTGGCCTTTCTGAGCTGGCGATTGCTGACACATTTGGAAAGGTCAAAAGACATAGAAACCTCGAGAGGGGGGGGGGTGGAGTATTGGTAGACTTTTGATAAGCAAGGCACCACCCCCCCACCCTCCACCCTACATGCGCCACGCTAGAAAGGTGCATGTCAATGGGCGAGTGTCATAACAATGAGAATACTTATGTTTTAGTGCAAACTTTGTATCAATATATCCATTTGGTGTGGTAATGAGACAAGGTTCGTTTCTTTTTCGGGTCTTATTTATATATCTCGCGGAACATGGAATCACACATTGTTTTGCTATTTTGTTTAATTTTACAGTAAGTGCGTGCAAGTGTTGTGTTATTCCACATGGAGAAATATTTATTCTACACAAATTAGTTAAGCCTACATTCAATATGACAATAAAACGTGACCTAAATAATGTACTGCCAGCCCGTATATAGAATGAGCTCCCATGGGTAATTTAGTTGTGTGTATTTGTAATTAACATTCATGAACAGTGCCTAGATATGATTAATTTCAGTTCATATTTGTTTTCCCTGGCCTGCTAGTTAATCTAAACTAGGTCTCACATTTACATCCCAGCATGTGACTCTGAGAACCAAGTCGGCATTATCAAATTGTTTTCACTACTAGCATCACTAGTCATGAACTACAGAGATGCATAGTCAACACACTATAGAAAGTCCATTTCATAAATATTTTATTTAATCTTTTAGAAATTATTTTCTTTGATCAATTAGTAAACCGTAAAAATTAACAAAATGTAATTTTTTCAATAAAAATCGATTTTGAAGAAAACGTAATCTGAATCAGCAGGTACGGATGGTATCAACAGAAATGACAATAAGCAGAATCTTCCAGATATTATATGTGGTTTGAAGGATATATTATTACAAGGTCTAGCATGTTTTCAATAAAGTTGGTGCATGCAAAGAAAATGTCAGCTGTACAGGCGCAGTTGTTCGCTGTCTGCCGGAAACTACTTGCAGATACAACGACAAATACCCAACGTCATCGAGCCGTTTTAGAAAAGGTGATGTTTATTTGGAGAATATTTAATACAGTTGACCGATAAGGCATAATTGTTAACTCGTGCTAGAGTTTGAAAGATATGATAAACCATTTGTAGTGAGAGATCTGCAGTGGGATATTTTTGGATCATCCGTGATGACGTTAATTTTATTTTTATGTTTCTACACCTGTGTTGGCAATACGATTGGGCAAGATACAAGAATAGGTGGAACATGTGGTACAGTAGTGGTACATTAGAGGTACACATGGTACAGTAGTGGTACACATGGTACAATAGTGATACACCTGGTACAGTAGTGGTACACATGGTACAATAGTGACGACATGGTATTAGATGAGTAATGTTTTAAGGATCAAAATCATAGTTCAAGGATATTTTCACAACAGATGACTTTTGATTTTGGGAGCATAAGCTTTTGTTTTTGCATTCTTGAAGAATTTCTTGATAAAGAAAATAATTTTATAGGAAATAGATCTACCCGGTAAATATTTATTGTTCTTGAATTTTTAAAACCAAATCATAGTTATGTGCACAACGACCACATTTTACACAGAGGTTAGATATACAATGTCTCGGTTAGTTGCATTAGAAAAAGAGACTGCTCTGTAGGGCTTTCTTTGTTGTCACCGACAGGATGAGGGTTAAGTGGTGTGTTATCTTTTAGGTAACAAATCTTTAACACTGCACACATTTCTCAGAGGGCAATAACCAGATCAGATTACTACAATATACAACCTGTTCATTAACTAGATCCTATCGCAATAACAATAACATTAAAACTGATAATATTTCACATAAATATACCCAAGCATGTGGCTGCTTGAATTAGATCAACAAATTTCTCTATGTTTATGATATTTTAGCATGGCCTTTGACTTTTTAACACATGACCTCTGTGAGGTCTGGGACACTTGGATGCTTAGCATCAGCATTCTTCTCGATATTTCTCAGAGATATTGCGAGCTTGGAAGCAAACTGAGCCATGGAGGAAGCTGTGTTCTAGTTTTGACCACAGCTTTCCAGTAGCGGCCACTGTGTCCAATCTGCGAGGACCATCGTCCAGTCCAGTCTGCCAGCGAGGACCATCGTCCAGTCTGCCTGTGAAAACCATCGTGCAATTGACCAAAGCTTAGCGCCAATCCAGCACTAAGTATTGGATCCAGCTCGAAGGATAGCGATAAATTCACTTCTAACTGCTAACAGCCCTCAAGGTTTGAAGAGCATTAACCACGAGACACGCTGAACAAGGAAAACATAATTGGTTGATTCTGGTAATTATTTTTTATTGCATTTTACTGCTAAGATAATGTTTTGATTTTCCAGTTTTCTTCCCAAACATTGGACGACAAATGACTAATGTCGGGGGGCACACTTCTAACATCAAGCTAATTGATGGTATTGTGCTGCATATTCAATTTGGCCCTTTGGTGAGACGGACATTAGACATGTTAGATGGAGACCTTCTGGATCCAGACATTTAAATGTTAGTCAGTGATGCCGAGGCTTTTAACTACAAACGAGGAAGAAGACACCGAATTACTTTAGGTTCATGATTTTGTCTGTACTGTTATATAGGAAAGTAGTCTACAAGAAAATGGACTCGTTTCAAAGAATCCATTGAGTTACATGGAATCAAAGTGAAGCCGTGAATTTAATGTACAACTTTGGTATTTGAAACTTGTTTTGTTCAAAGTTTCAGACCAAAAAGTGCTTTTTGCAAAGGCTGGTACTTAATTTTCTATAATGGTATTATGATCCATTGAAAATTACGGTGTCTGAGCTGAGAGTTTAGAAATCAAATCCGTAACAGGTCGTAATTGAAGCATGGGGTAAATGCAGTATGACATTGCACTACAGACTTTTACATTTAGCTGGCAGGCTTGCAGTATTGTAAGATCTATTGTGTTACTATGGTGTACTCTTGTGCTGTAATTGCTTTGTGAAACTGGTCCCCATGATATTAATTGACTGTCTGACTGTTCATTCTGACTGGTGTGGTTGTGTTGGTGTCGTCTTTGAGTGTCAGGTCCTTCTGACTAATATATATATCTGACTGTCGGATGCTTCTGACAATCTTGTCCTTTTGATAGTCATTTCTGACTATTCTGTTGGGTCCTTCTGACTTATATCTGATTGTCGGGTCCTTCTGACTGTTATATCTCTGATTATTGGGTCCTTCTAACAAGTTGGTCCTTTTGACAGTCATTTCTGACTGTGAGATAAAACTATAATGACTTCTGTTGGGTCCTTCTGACTTCTATCTGATTGTGGGGTACTTCTGACTGTTATATCTCTGATTATCGGGTCCTAACAATCCTTCTAACTCATGTCTGACTTAGGGTGGAACTATAATGATCCTTCTGGTTTAGTTGGACTGCTATCTTAATGCTGGGTCCTGCCGACTGTATTCTTTTTACTATGTGGTCCATCTGACCATTGCATCCTTCTGACGTCAACTGGGAATTCATCCCGACTGAGAAATCTGAGGACATTCTTACTATGGTATCATTTTCAATTATTTCAGACTGTGGGAAATGTGACTATTGGGTCCTTCAGATAGTTTATTCTGACTACGAGAAATCTGACAACACAGTCACTTCTTACTGTGGTATCATTCTCAATTCATTCTGACTGGGAAATCTGACTTAGGTCATTCAGATAGTTCATTGTGACTATGAGAAATCTGTGAGGACATTCTTGCTATATGTATTAGTTCATTCTGACTGGGGGAAATCCGACTATTGGGTCCTTCAGATAGTTTATTCTGACTACGAGTAATCTGACTGTGAGGACATTTTTTATGTATACCGTATTCTCAGTTCATTCTGAATGGAGGAAATCTGAATGTGTGGTCTCGGACTATCAATCTGACTGATCTGACTACAAGCTATCTGTGACGAAAGAGACAAACATTTAAATTTATTTTAAGTAGAATTATAAACTGTTTAGGTTTTCGTGATTACAGTATTCTTGGCTGGCGTTCTGAGATACTGTCGTTACTTCAATTTGTTTATTTGTATTGTAAAGACGTTTCAGAGTTTTTAACACCGACTGGATGTGTTCTGTTATCTGAGTTATATGAGATCTGTTATCTGGTTGGGGATGTGTGAATTACCAACATTTACTGTATATGCTACAAATCTATTCTATCTATCATTATGTCGTTTTGATATGTTTTCTAAGACTTTCATAATATTTGCTATTTTTTTAATCAAAACATCACAAGAATGAGGAGGGGGAAAAGAATCACTCAAAACAACAAAATGCTATCAGGAAATTGACATGGGAGAAAAAAGTAGGAAAAAGTATATTACTCATAGTGACACTGCATTTGACATTGTGGGGTCAGATATATACCTATTTTAGTCTTGGCTTGATTGAGATATATATACCTTTGATCTCTGATGCAAGGAATCGTACTGGAATGAATATTTAAAAAATAATAATTTGAAAACACATCTAGTTAAAACCTCAAGCATTGCAATGTCAGTACTAGTTTTACATTACTGCATAGCTTATACACGATTTAAAATGTATAATTTAATATAAGTGATTTAATTTCTTTTTGTTACTGCTATATAAACAAATTAAATAGCTAAAGATTTTACTTAAATTGATAGTGAAAATAACTGACGTACTTTATTTTTCTAGGTCTTTACTATTTATTATTTGGTTTGGGGTTGTCAGGATATTTAAGTCGCTGTTGAGAAAATTTAAGTCATATTAGGAGTTGATAAACTGACGAGCCATCAGTGAACTAACTTTAAAAACTGACTTCAAACATTAAAAATCAACATAGATCTACATTTACTCTCCCTACTGGATTAGGCACATGCATAGCCCTTTGGGGCTTCTTCAGTTGCCCTCAGCATGGAGAGAGTTAAACCAGAAACCAGATGGACACCAGCCGGGACACCAGCCGGGACACCAGCTGAATGGTCATCTATAACATTGCCGGACACCTACAAGTACATGCTCTAAGGAACAGGTTCAGGAATGTATTCAGGAATGACAACAACTTCCACACACTCCTTCTGGTCATCAAGCAAATTACACCAAGCACCAGGAAACCCAGCTGCGACCAGCGCCCCCTGGTTGCAAGATGTGTCTCAGTGGGAGAAAACTCTTCACAGGTTATCTGACATTCAGAACTACTCTTAACTGACCTGGGCCGTCCTCACGGTCAGTTCTATGTCCAGAGGTACTGCTTTAAGAACAGCTTGTAGGCGCGAAGATTTCTCTTTCGTCACCTCTTGTGGCTGATGGGAGGAAAATCTTTGCTTATTAGAATATTACCTGACATTTCGAGGTACTCAAATTGACCGGGGATGCCTGCGGTCAGTTTCTTGACCCCCACTAAGAGGGCCTGCTTCAAGAAGAGTTTGCAGGCGCAAATATTTCTTGATCGGCACTTCTTTTAGTGACGGGAGCAACGTCTTTGGGTATTACCTGACAGGTACTGGATGACTTTGATCAGGTTCTTAGTGATCAGGTTCGTAACCCCCTAAGAGGGCCAGCTTCAAGAACAGGTTGAAGGCATGAAGATTTCTTTTTCGTCACCTCAAGTGGGTATTTAAATTGTTAAATTATTTTTTATTTGGGATTTATAGCCGCTTTCAAGAATCTTTCGCTTATATCACGGCTTGGCAGTTTTTGTATTGCCCCAAAGGTTCGAATTGACAATGATCAGTTTCTAGACTCAGCGGGCCAGTTTCAAGAACAGGCAAGAAGACCCCTCTCTCACCACCTCTTGCCATCTCTGACCACCGGTCACAGCCTTGTCATCCCTGACCAGTGGTTCATCCTTCACGTCTTGGGTCCATCATCGCTCCTCCCAAGCTGGAGAGGGTGTGCATTGGATATGGTAGATGGGCCGGGGAATTGATGGGCCGGTTCCTTTGGAGTTTGATGCTTGATCTTTTTGTGGGTTATGGTCAAAACCATTACTAGCATCAACACGGTCACGGGTAATTTCTTTAATGAATTGTGTCAAGAAAGGGTCAATATGGCGTTTCAGGGGTTAACTTTATGTTTGGGAAGAAATGGGAGAACTTATGGCTATTATTGATAATGATGATGATGACGATAGATTATGGTGATGACAATGATGATGACCACAATGATGATGATGATGATGGTGATGATGATTTTGGTGATGATGATGATGATGATGAAGGTGATAAATTCCACTGGAAGAAAATCTCCAAATTATGACATTTATAGAAAAGTAGTAAAGAAAATGATAATATTTTTTATTTTTCTGAATGGAAACTTTAGATGTATTTTAATACAAATGTAGCAGATAGATAGGTCATAGCCCTAACCTTAACACTAAACCTAACCATATCCCTGACTTATATACAAGTAACGGTATAGATATATATATTGTAATGTCAATTCTATCATATTTGGTGATAAGCATATAAATTCTCTAGAGCCATAAGGTCAAATTAAATTAGTATATCTTCCAAAAACTTTGACACTTTCACCAATTGGAACCACAAGGGTTAATCTAATTATCTCGTTTCCCAAATTGACAGATGTGAATTTAGCACATGGGGTCTGCTAATTAACCAAGTTCGTTAACTGAGCGGTCAAGATTCCAGATCTTCTACTGACCACTAGAGCAGTTGACCGCAATTTATTCTTGGGCATTAACGGATCCAACGGGTATGATCCAAAGCTTTTCAGGGCATCTCCAGTTGCCTTCAGCATGGTAAGAGTTAAATGGGAAATATATTGCCTCCATTGTCTGTGATTACTAGCGGATGCCAGTCAATGATAAAATTTCAACTGATGATGAATGCAGATTGTTCCTATGTTGAATATGTGATGGACACGCCTCATAGATTACCTCGCTCCATGCTAAAGGCAACTGAACATGCCCTGAAGAGCAGTGGCTGTGCCTAATCCAGCAGGGTGAGGGTTAATATACTTACGAGCTTCCAATACTTGAGGTGTCTGAGTTTTAATCTAGTCTTTATATTGGAGAACAGTTTTATCATATATGTCAGATAGTGTCAGATAGTAATGCATTTATGTTCTAGAACAACTGTTGTGACTAAGTTGTGACTATTTCATGAAATCTCAAATGTTGCAGAGTCTGTCTAGAACATCTGTGTAAGTTGTCAATTCTAGAGCAATTCCTCAAGGACAGTTTAGTCATGTAATATGTTCTAGAACAACTGTTGTGACTAAATTGTGACTATTTCCTAGACTCTCAAATGTTGCAGAGTCTGTCTAGAACATCTGTGTAAGTTGCCAATTCTAGAGCAATTCCTCCAGGACAGTTTCACCTAGTAGTCAACCTCCCATCTGATATTGTGTCTACTTTCTGATTCTGCCCAGTAACCCACGACCCTCCCCCACACCCACACACACCCACACCCACACCCACACCCACACCCATACCCACACAAACTGCACCACCATCCACTGTCATCGTGCCGTCATTTCTATGGAATTGCCTATCACCATTTATGTATACATCCATTTTATTTTTTACAAAAAAAGCTCTTACAGAGCAAAGTTGCGCAACTTGATGATCCTAATAATTTAAAAACCTTAAATGGAGCCATTTCATGTCACAAGAATGTAGTTCTTTTCTGGTTTGTTTGTCACACGTAATTGAATGAAATCCAACTTTAGACAAATCCTTCTTCATTATAGCCTAAAAGCTTTCAGGAAACATGGCCATTTCTTTTCTAATTGAACACAGTGATTCGCTTCTTTAAAAAAGTTGGCAGCTGATAAGCAAAACAAAACTGGACCATAAATAAACCTGACTTCCTTTAAGAGAGTCGAACATTAGGAACACACCCCGTGACCTTTGTGCCGAGTCTTAGACAGATACAAATTGAGGAAATAATTCTCACACCCCGAGAACTGAAATTGACTGCAAAATAGCGGATATTGGTTGAGCTGTGTGTTTTTCTCCATCTGTTAAGAGTTTACGTTGCAAGTAAGAGGTGTATACATCGCCAGTCTCTGAGCGTTTACCATGTTGACCTCGTGGTGGAATAAGTGGCGATTGTATCCAATTTATCCCCGCGTGAAAGCCGAGAAGCATTGTTACAGGTTTTCTTTAGGTACCTGGTTTTTGTTATAAATACATTGGGTTGAAGATGTTGATGTACACTTCAGGATTCAGATGGATCTTGTTTTTTGTTAAAAGCCATGACTTGTAAGATTAATTAAATTTAGACATCTTCCTTGTCTTGCTCTTCCTGTATACATTGCACAGTTTTCTTACTTGACCACCCCATCTATTGCTCTGCCTCGACCTCCATCAGATCTTGCTTTCATCAACATTCTCCTCCATCTCCTCCTTCTTCTTCTTCCTCCATATCTTCCTCCTCCTGCTCAGCATCTTTATCACCATCCAGCTTTATATTATAAGCACTGCCTGGTAAACCCAGTAATCGTCATCATCTTTATCATCATCTTCCCTTCCTGAAGAGCAGTGGCCGTGCCTAATCCAGCAGAGAGAGGGCTAATATACACACGATACATACAAACTTCCATTATTTTCCTCCTTCTTCTTCCATATCTTCCTCCTACTGCACTCTCAAAAAAAACCAGTAATCGTTGTCATCATCATCATCATCATCATCATCATCCTTTCCTACTTATTGTTATTATTACTATTATTATTATTAGTAGTAGTAGTAGTAATAATATTAGTATCAGCATCCAGCCCCCAACCCCCTAAAAAACCCATTAGATAAAATAAAAATTTAAATTAAATTAAAATAATATTATTTAAGAAATGTCTAATAATAATTTTAAAAGATACTTTTAAAAATTAAAAATCTAACAAATACAACAAAGCAACAGCACTAAGGATTGGACATTTAAACACATATTTAGTGAAGAATCAGTGATTCTGTGTATTCAGTTGCCAGTCAAATGTGTGACACATTGTCGTCAAACATCGAGTGAATTACAACCACTACACAGTGACAGTGCCAACTTGTGCCAAGTAGTTTTTCCTTGCCAAAACAAATGAGGAAGACTTTTCTTCTGGTTTATCAAAACACGTCAAGATGCCACAGAAACCTGACGATTACTTAGAATACTGGCTCTGGTAGTTACCAGGCCTAAAACATGTGATGATTATTCTCGCCTCACAACCGTACAGGAGGTTTTGTGTAGATTTGGATTTTTCAACTGCGCTAATTGAGTTAATTTCATGAAAACATGTCTGACTTTTGGTTATGATGAGTACAATTGAGTTATTTTACGGCGCAGAACCTGAAACCTTTGAAATGATGTGGTGCCTATGGCTAGTTCAGGTATTTTAATTTCAGTTCTGTTTATAGGAAGTCATCAGTAATCCTATATTTTCACATCGACTTGCCAGCCAGATCTATAAATCATTGCGTCTCTGTCGTCTTGTTGTGTTGCAGAGTCGTAGTCTACGAAAGACGGCCCCACGCCTACTGTCATCAATGATACAATGAACAGAAGCCCTTGCGGTAAGATTAGAAAATTTTTCTGTCTTGTTATGTAATTTATTAGTTTGACTCCTTTTGTTATAATATATGGAACGAGGATGCATGGTATAGTATATGGTTGTTTTCAAGAAATATGCATACACGGTTTGATGGACAGAATTTAGCCATGCAGGTGGTGGCGTGTCGGGTTACAAACATGAAGGTTTCGGGTTTGAATCCCACACAGGGGAGACACCCTTTCATGAAGGGCTTGTATCTACTACACGAACATAACTCTCTAATACATGGTCGAGTTCAAATTCAGAGTATGATAGTGATTTCCAGGTCTTTCAAGAGGCTTATGGTCTCTAGATGGACAAGATAGATTCACCAGAGGGTGCCCGGGTTCATGAAAGGGTAGTTCTGTTGTCCAGGGGATCTCTTCTTGAAGCTTTCTTGTCCACTGTGAGACCATAGCGCTCTTGTAAGTGCCCGAGCGCCATGTATTTATAAGAGATCACTACAAGTGTTCGAAATAGAGCCTGTCTGCATGCCCACAGGTTATTTTCAGTGAGGACTGGTGAAGTTTTAGCCTTGCATGTGCATATTTTGTGAGTTTTTTTTTTACTTGCTAGTCCTCATGTCTGTCAGTGAAATTGCTGGAGTTTTATACACTGCTTATGGTCTTGTAGGAGATACGAAAGCTTCCAGAAAAGATACCCTCATATAAATCATGCTTTGAAATGATGTAAACCTCAAGTTATTCCACAATTATTGGTAGACCTGGGTATCGTTTCTCAAAGCTATCATATCCACTGTGAGACCATAGTGCTCTCGAAAGTGCCCGATTGCCATGTATTTTATAAGAGATCGCTACAAGAGCACTTATGGTCTTGTAGGAGATACAAAAGCTTCCAGAAAAGATACCCTCATATAAATCAGGGTATATGGCATGCTTCGAAAATATGTAAACCTCAAGTTATTCCAAAGGTTTGGCCAGGGTATCGTTTCTCAAAGTTCTCATATATCCACTATGAGACCATTGCGCTCTCGTAAGTGCCCATGTACTAGAGTTCTCTACGAGAGTCTTTATGGTCTCGTAGTAGATGTGGGAGCTTCGAGAAACGATTCCCAGGAACCTGAAGTCTCCATGGTGAAGACCAGTTCCATGTGCAGGGAAGATTGCGATGCAATGTCTTTTATTCCTGGTGTACAGGTGTTAGGCTTGGTTTTCCTGTACCAGCCCCGACTCAGCATAGGTTATGTTGTAATGTAGAGTTTGCTGTAGGCTCAACTCCCATCATAAACAGATGGCCCTGATATCACTTCAATAATACAGTGGATGTAGAGTTAGCTTTTGATATGTGTCATTGGTCTGGGCTATATAAAACAACCAAATGCCCCATAGAAATCATTTTTGAGTGTTTCCTTGTTATTCTAAACTTCATTTTGTTGGGGAATACTTTTTTATTTATTTTAATTAAAATTGTTATTTTTTTGTTTGTTGGGGAATACTTGCCCATGTACATGGGTCATTTCAATTCACATCACAACTTGCATTCTGCATTCATAGATATCATTATCATTTTTTTCAAACACACTTGCAGGCTTCTGATAAAGACCTGAATTTTGGGACCATTTCTCCTTTGAAGGTGCAGATAAAGTTAATTTAAAGATCTAGCAGAACACATCAAAACCCACCCAGGTCTGAAGCTGAGATGTCATGCTTGTCAGTTGTATTTTTGGCTGTAAGAAGACCTCTCTCAGATAACCGCTAGTCCTTGTAATATATATCTCACTGGAGAGAAATCTCAGTGGCAGGATAATTCCTGAGCCAAAAGACAGGAGGGGCCAACCCCCCAATAGGGGGTTATCATGATCCTGGGTCCTCGGGGTCAGACTAATGGACCAGGGGTCATCAGGGGAGTCAGGAGCAGTTACAGACAAGGTCAAGGTCAACTGAGGACCTTTTTTTTCTTCGGGAATGGAATGTTGCTGAAAATGAAGATAAAGTGGCAGCTGTAACGTGCACTTAATTATTATCATGCAATGATTCTTTGTGTCATAGATAGTACCGGCCTCATTGTAGATTAGAGTTGTCTTTTCTTGAGAAAGTTTTTAAGACAAGGCCATTGGTAAAGATGCATTGTTTGATGAAAATATTGACTTGCCTAGAGGAATAACTAACTTGTCTAGAGCTAGAGGAATAACTAACTTGTCTAGAGGAATAACTATCTTTTCTAGTGAGAAATACTTGACTTGTCTAGAGGAATAACTAACTTGTCTAGAGGAATAACTAATTTTTCTAGAGGAATAACTAATGTTTCTAGAGAAATACTTGACTTGTCTAGAGGAATAACCAACTTGTCTAGTCTAGAGTAATAACTGACTTGTCTAGTCTAGAGGAATAACACACTATTGCTCCAAATCCATGCTCTAAACACTGCAACATGGAGTCAATGTATCAGTCTTGCTTTCATTTTCTCATTCTCAACTCCCTGGGGAGTAGGTTGGATACAAGTAAGTTTGGCATTGGGAATGTTATGATTAACATGGGGAATGGTAGTGTCAAAGTGGCTAAGATTAAACATCTTTATGTGAAGGCTGGGATTTGAATGAGTGTCTAGTATACCTGTATACATTGTCTGGCGATGTCTTGAGAGTATCGGCGACATGGTAACATCAGAGGCATGTGAACAATATATTCCCAAACAAAGAGTTTTTATTGGGGATTGCCTGAAACATTTCCTTGTCCATACATCCAGACGTGGCGACATTGATATCTTTTGTTATTCTGTTAGCCACAGGGAGGGGAAGACATGCTATATCCAAATCTGAGCTTGTCACTTGTCAGTGGGTGGGGTGGGGCGAGGTGGGGGTGAGGTGAAGATCCCAGAGGTCATCCTAAATACTATAGGACCATTTTGTTTTTGTGTGGTTTGCAGTACATGCACATCAACATTATCCAAGCAGAAGGGATCCATACAACCTTTTTTAATATTAATCCCGAAGACTAATCCAGTCGATTTAATGTTAAATGGTGAGTGAATATAGTTTCTGCTTTGAAATACTAAGATCATGTCTAGATTACTTCTATGATATTAGGAGATGGCAGTTATGCAAAGGTCACTGTTTTACGATGATCTCTGCAAAGAATGCAGGAGCAAAAATAATTCAAGAGAAAGAATTTAAAACTATCTATGGTTAGATCTTTTCAACCGACCTGTGACTGAGGTCAAGGTCATGGATTCCCTCATAAGCTCCCCCCACCCGCATCACCTCAAGAATTAGCTGGTTTGTAATTTTCAATGGCTGTAAATGTGACCAAAAGTCACAACCTTGGGGCTAAAATAGTGGAGATTCATTTCCTTAAAGATGGAGTGAGACAGGGTTTTGTCATACGACCCTTTGTGTTCATTGATTAAACACGATTTATCTCCACGGGTATCATGATGCTAGGAGTAATTTAGGAAATATTTTGTCTTTCATGTATGATCTTTGGTAGAAGTATATATATGAGGCTTTCATTCACGAATGTGTGTCAGGAATGTTAGGTCGTTACAACATGGAGATAAATGGATTCAGAAAGAAAAAATTCTTACAGTATTTATATATGGAGTTTTATATTCATTGCAAGTTTAATTTGATACAATGGTGTTTAAAAATAATAAAGGCCAATCCATGACAGGAAACTGGGTTGATGTAATGAATATATCCAATTCCGAAAACTAATTGATGTTTTCATCCAGACTTTTCGTCATCCTGAAAGAATTACCATGATGCAGAGTCCGATGACCATTTTGTGTGTATTCATTTTTATTGATTGCAGGAATGAACACATGTGGATATATTTGCAGTTGTACTGATCAGTTGGTCTAAAAGGTTTGCAGTGCACATAATATTTCTTTGGTGTGTGTTCATTTCCACTTTTCTCATAGTTGTGGTTTTACTTTAATTGGTATCTTTTAGACCAACTTAGGCCCAATACTGATACAAGTGGTTGTTATATTATTTTCTATATTCTATAATATGTAATTACATAATACTGAACTATTTTATAATAATAATAATAATAATAATAATAATAAAAAGAAATAACCTTCCCACTGGTATATTAACCTTATCCCTGCTGAATAAAATCAAAGTGTTCTATTTCTACATTTGATCGGGCAACTTAAGTCGACTTCAGCAGCGAGAGGGTTACCACAACCAGGTTGGCCATAAAAGGCAGCACATGCGATTAACTGATATAATGTTTGGGCTTTGGGATCAAGATTTGGAAACATTATACAATTCAAGAGGTATTCTTTGCTTTGTTCAATCAATTTAATCATTTGATATATATATACCTTTAGTTTGAAGCATGATCATTTCATCATGCTGACATATTCTTTGAACCTAGCTTACATGTTCAGCAGTTTCTAAATTTTGCCAACATTGCCAGTTTCTGGACTATTAAATTCAAGAACTATTCCAGTTTTACGTTTTACCTGAAAGTAATTACGATTTTAACTGCAGTATTTCTTGATTCCAATTTTCTTTTTTCTTTCACAGTTGCTTCATAGGCTGTTAACATGGTTAAGCTGGACATTAAGTAAAATGTCACGTCGATTCTAAAGACAAATTTTTAAGTTTAAAAACAGACCAGAGTCAATAAGTAGGTTATTAACTTAGTAAATAAAGTAGATGCTTAAGATTCAGTAGGTTTGAAAGTACATGGACTTGAACTTGGACACAAATATCTAGGTTATTGTCGTGTGCAGGTATTGCAGATTTACGCAGATCAGCAGAAATATGCTGATGTATTTGCAGTTGGATGTGGCTTGCTCCGCCGGACCTTGGACTTGTTTCCCCCTGAAATCACAATTGTCTTTTGCCATGGCGGCATGGTTAAATTATATGAAGAAAGATTCTGACCCTGGCATGAAGCTGTTCAGTCAGCATAGACAGAGGTTAAAGATAATTGCATTGTCCACTGCTTTTTCTTCAGTCCCTCAACCCAAGATCTCATGAAAGACAACTGTCAAATCTTTTTGAGTGATTCATTTCCAATTATCGCAAAATATGGCCAGAATGCTCATAAATGGATTTCAGAAATGATAAATGTAAAGTGTTACAATTTAAGAATTCAAAAGAGCCGTCCATATTTCCCTGATTTGTGTCTCCATGCACAAAGGGCCAAGGACCTTTTTCTATTCACCCAACAGGGGTAATTTGGGCCTTTTCATTTACCAGAGTCCACACAAGTCTCGCCAAAAATGTCAGTTCTTTGTAAAGGAGATGTAGATTGTTGTCAAATAGATGGTTTCAATGACTTGGTCTTATAGGGACAGAGAGGCCTGGTGTCAATTTTCAGGTCTAATTGTGCCCACGGTGGTCATTTCCAGAATCAAGGAGGGGTAGTTTTGTATTGAGAAGATTACAGCTGGACAAAAGGATGACCAGTGTCCGGTGAGGAGGGTCTGACCAGACCGACTGACCCCAAGATTATGACCACAAACAGAAGCACTGACCGGCTGGAGTAATAGCTAAACGTGCAGCACCTTTGCGATTAATTTGTGTATTTTCTAAACTAACACATCCATCTTGGATGAATTTGTAGTGGGTTTATATTTAATACAGAATGCACATGACTTTGTAAATGAACCCAGATGGGTGTCATAGGGGTGTCACAGAGGTGTCACAGGATCGCTTGCATTGCACATGGTGTATTTATATTGATTGGTTTAATCAAATCTGAACATTATTAAATACTAAAAGATAGATAATTTGTAACTTTCATCACAAAATGTCTGAATAATGAAAGAGTATATCATTAAAATGGAGATTTATTTCTATGTGTAAATAATTCTGTCTTTTAAATAATATTTATGTTTTAAACTATTTAAATTATTATTTAAAAGACAGAATTATTTACACATAGAAATAAATCTCCATTTTATTCTTTTTATTATTGCTTCTATGTAATAAAGTCTGTAATAGCATATCCGTTAAAAGTATTTCCAATCAGTTGAATCAGTGTAAAGAAGTTGTACATTCCACTATAGGACGCATACCGTACTTGTGAAACTCTAAACTTCCTACTTGAAAAGTCATTCAACTTTAACTGCAACTTTAATTAAAACCATAGGACGTATGAGATCACCTTGCAGACTGCCTATACGCGTATATACAAAGTTGCCAATATATCCTTAACTGATTCCATAAATTGTATTCCTGGCTTTTTAATGATGACAGCTTAAAAGCATTTTTTCTTTCGCTCTTAGGGGATAAAACTTTAGGCAGAAGGTGTCACTTTCTTCTTACTTTTACTTTTCAACATTTATCCATGGCCAGCGTTCGAGCAAAGCAAACAAACACGGGATGAAAGGAATGCAAACGGACAACCATGGTGAAGATAAAAGTAACAGGAATTGGATAGAAAAGAAAGTATGTTTCCTTTATCCTGTTACGAGGTCTGTTACAACGTGGTGAGGTCTGTTACAACGTGGTGAGGTCTGTTACAACGTGGTTGTCTGATGTTTTCCAGGCTAGAGGAGAAGTCCAAAACTGGACAGGTACTGGACCTAAGATGACCACAGCGGTGGTCAGACGGTCAGATACATTTACTGCTGTCTATCTTAATTAACAAGAAAAGTGCCTATTGCCTAATGAGACATGATCTGTGCATGGATGGCGAACCATTTGCCAAATGTATTTGGTAATATTGTTTGAATTCATCGCTTGCCAACTGTTAATAGAAGACATCAAATCAACAATTATTTTGGGATGGAATTATCGAGATAGCCTTTTAACCCCTTTCCTGCTAGATTAGTCATAATCACTTTTCTATAGGGCATGTTTGTAGGTTGCTTATGGTATGCTGCGCATGTGTTCCAAGGCATGTATTCACTACGAGAGAGTCGTTTACTCTCATTATTATATTGCGTCAATGTCAAGGTCGATAGCTTAAGCTATAAAGTGTCGCCTGAGATATAATGCCTTATTACACTACATCATAATAGAACTTGCTAGCTTGAGGGATAGCCAGATATAGGCAGACATATAATCCACATTCTCATCTCAATATCATTTAATTAGATTTTTTTAGTTATTTATTTATGTATGTACACATAAGACAGTTAAATTTCCAGAAATGTTAAGACCGTTCAGCTGTTTTTGTATCTGATTTAGATTGAGACCTATTGTTGATATATGGTTAGGGGCTATTAAAATTAATACTTCCTGGAATAATTATATTACCCTTTAAAATATTATCATAAATCTCTATAAATAACGCAGGTTCTAAATATGAAATATGTTTTGTATGTGCAAGATAGATCATTATACTGTAACCGAAGGTATAAACCTTTCATCAATTGCCATAATCTTTACGACTGAATGTGACTTAAGTATAATTGATCTGCCATAATTTAATTCACTTGCAACCACAATGAAATAAAGAGCTATAGAATATTCGTTGTTTTGGGAAAACATTCATTCTTTTAAATTTTAGTCAATTGTCATTGTTAGTAGAAATGTCGGTGTATTTTCTCACAAGTGTAGCTTTAAGAAAAATCTGTGCGGGTTATTTCTCGGGGAACTGTAATTTTCACGAGGGTCAAAATACCCGCGAGTGGGGATCCTTTTCTACGTGTACAAGTGGGCATCCTTTGGTGAACGCTGGAACTTCCGAGGTACAAAAGAAATGTCATAAATTGTTACAAAAAGCAATTCACAATTCATTCCTATGCAGCACTTGAGGAGTTTTTGCTCTCCACTCTGGGAGTGGCTTCAGGCTGGGTGGAAAGTTGGGGGTGGTGTGTGGTGTTGGGGGGAGGGGGAGGAGGTGGAAGGGGGAGGAGTGTTTTTATCCCCCAGGCCAAGTAGCACCTGTGGATCCCCATCTGAAAGATGATGGCGACCCTCAAAAAAAAATACCTCCCAATTACATGGACCGAGCTGTCATTGTGTGGGGAGAGACGGGACCAATGAGAGGTGGTGGGTGGGGGTGTGGAGGGTGGTGTGGTGGATTGAGAAACAGACTGAGAGTATCAGATGAAAGTAGCAGCATCGTGATTGATGACAACTTGTGGGCGAGCTTAAAATGAAGGAAAGAAAATGATAATTATTCTTTAATTACGTATGCATAATTTGGTTATTTATTTTGAGCATTCTGTATTGTATATTGCACACATGATGCTATGAAGTTGAAGGGTCCAACCAATATATTACTCAGGGGAATATTTTATATTTTTTCACCTCATTTCGAGACGGTGTCTGAGGCAAGGTTCTGTTACTGCTCCTTCACTTTTCTCTGCAAATATTTCTCACTTCTGTGCCAGTGTGCAAAATATGTCTGCTCTCGCTGTAAATAACTCCCCCCAAGTCAAAGCCAGACAAAATAAATCGTCCTCAAATTTCCCCCCTTGGAGGAGCTCACAGTGGGCACATCAATCCGAATATGCCCCACAAAATTAGGAAAGCTACATTTTGCCAGCTAAAGTTGTTCGTAGTGGGAAAACAAGAGCATTATGTAACCTGGCTGATAAATTCCTGAGATGCGATAAACCGGCTCACACACACACACCTACGTTTTACGTTGCCTGTGGCAACTTAAGGACGACTTTTAGTAGTGATCAAGGCTTGCTTTTATACTCTGACAGTAATTCCCATCTCCAGCGATAAATCACTTTTGTGATACATACACTATTAAGAAATAAAAAGGGAGTTTTAGAACCAACAGCCTGGCCTGAAATATAGTCATAGATATGGTAATTGCCTAACAAATATTTAGGTCTTGTGGAAAGGACATTTAGAAATTTTGGGGTGTGTAACATAACAATATGAAATTTAGATCTCTTGTAATTTTTCAATTATGAGTTATAAGGTTATGTTTTTGGATTACCTGTTCTTATGATGGTAATATTTCATTCTGATGTTAATTTAAATTTAATTCCATGAGTCTAGATGATTCTCTTAACCCTCTTGCTATTGGAATAGTCACGGGGACAGCTTTATAGGGCAACTCCAGTTGCCTCCAGGATGGAGAAAGTTAAGCAGTCTGCATTTTTTTCTGAGAAACTACATAGTACTACCAATTTCTATCCCAGAAATGGTGGGTTCTTTTCTACAATGTGTCACTTTACAGCAGCCAGTTGGTTTAAATGTCTGATGATCTAGAGGTAGCATGTCCGTTTCATAATTTGAAGGTACCAGGTTCAAGCCTAGCTCAAGCCATTGTATAGCAACTCTCAAGCAAAGTGGTTAGATCCACACTGCTCCAGTCCACCCAGCTGTAAATGAGTACGCAGTAGGAATAGCAGGGTTACAGGGCTCAATTTAGCGACTAATTTGGGAGCCATGGCGACCTAATTTTGCATTTGGCTACCAATATTTCACATAT
>JAVCKZ010137884.1:0-20000 GCA_034780755.1 Lepetodrilus elevatus
ACTGCAGGACAAATAGACCGTAGTTGAAATGGGAAACGCGACAACACATGAATTTATCTATCTCGCAGAACGCCTACAAGAGCCCTATCACTGCCTATGGTCTCCTAGTGGACACGGGATATTGTTGGAAAGGATGTCCTGATGTCGGTAACATAGCCTTTGAATTCACTGTCCTCTTGTGTTGCAGACTATGTGGACCAAAGCAGTGGCATGTGGCCGTTCTCTGGGGGTCACAGTTCTCAGCCCCCTCCCACGCACTTCCAGCACCTGCTCCAAACCTCCAGTGCATCCCACCTCGCCCAGATCACGACCCCCGGGAGCCCCCATCAGATCCACGTGACCCCGGGCACGGAAACACCCGACAACGCATCGGTAATATTACAGTGGCACCAGTTGATCTCGATCTCGCTTCACCATAATGTCAATGTGTATGGTTTCCGTATGCATGCTGTTCCAGATATATCTTTTTCATGAATACGATATTTTTATAGCACACGTTAATGTGCATTCATTTACATGATAGCATTTCGGTAACAATGTTACGATAACTGCACATATAAGGTTGTTGTTTTTTGCACTAAGATGGATGTTGCCATGTTGGAATATTGTCACGTACTTGAATTGCTAGGGACTGGCAGTATAAGGGATTAAGGGCCGTTATGTTCAGTTACTGCGCCAGCACTTAATGTAGACAATGTATCCATTCATCTCCACCTACTCGGGTCTTGTCGGTGACATTTCTCAGGAACACGACACTTGATTTCAATGATGCCTCGTTGTATGTGACGTTTCACAACATTACACAATTCCATGAAACAATTCGTGAAGTTAGTCGCTTATCAGAATGGATGCAGATTATAAGAGCATTACAAGGTCCCTGTAGGGTTTGCTCAGACGCTTGGTAATCTTCACTTGATACTCACGGATAACTAGGATCAGAATCGATAAAACATCATGGATTGATATCGCTGGAATCGTAAACCAGAATCTCTTTGTATTTGGAGGAATAGTCGTTGACAAAGCTTCTGGGATTAATTGTGGTTTGGATTGGCAAGTGTATATTCCAAAAGTCCAATTATCTATCCGGTTTACACACATTGGTATCTTTAAGTAGAATGCCAGTATTTTTAATAGTATATCTTCAATCATTGAAAGCGTTGATGACAGATTGATTGGTTTAATACCATGTCAACGTGGTACCTCTTTACTGCTTGGAACTCCGTCATTCTCATGGTCACTACAATTGTCTGTTCTGTGCCCCGACCTTATCATGGTCAGTACAAGTGCCCATTCTGTATGTGCAAGCAGTGCTCCAGAGATAGTTCAGTGTGTGATGTCTTCCTCCAGGGTGGTCGACAGACTCCTGACTCCGGAGACCAGCAGGATGGAAGTGAGAGGGAGTCAGACACGGGGTGCGGCAGTCGGATCCCCACGCCTGGCTCCACGCCCAAGTCCGTGACGGTGAAGGAGAAGTCCCCCCTGCCGCAGAGCCCTCCCCCGACCCCTGGAAGTCCGCACAAGCCCGTCAACCTCTCCAACCCATACATTCCTGGTAAACATAGGAAGCATATACAATCCAAATTAAATTATCGAAAACTCCTTTTAAGTAAGGCACATTAAGCATAGTGGATCGATCATACAAATTAGATGGTCTAGCAATGATTGACAGTATACAGAGTAAATATGGAAATTGAAATTGATGCCTATGAGAAAATAATGATGAATGCGACTTTTATTCCATACGAACATTTTGAAATAGAAGTACACATTGGGAATAATAAACTTTAAAACTACATGTACTTGGCAATATTGTGACACGTGTCTTCTGTTGGCAGACATGACAGTGGCACAGCAGTACGCCTACCCGTACACAGCCGGCCACCTCCCCCTTGTCTTCAACCACGGCCTTCTACCCGTCCAAGGTGTACCCGTCAACCTGTCTGAGCCTCTCACAGTCAAGACAGAGCCACCCTCGGTCCAGTCACGTGGCACCTCTCCCATGGTCCTGACCCCTCCCCCGTCAGACGAGCTGGGGAGAGCGGGACCGACCTTCAGAGAGGTTGCAGTGTATGCAGACTTCCCCAGAACTGTGACCAAGTGCTGCGCTTCTGTGCAAACATGTGACCTCGACCTTCCGCCTGTTCCAAGTGTGACGTTGAAGGAGCAGTGCAGTCAGACATGTCACGAACTCGGCTGGTCCAAAACTGAAACTTTACTGATTGCTGCTGAAAAAATTAGCAAGATGACAGACTGTGCTTCTCAAAGTGATTTCATGTATTCTTTCCCTAGCTGTTCTACTGCGGACACGACGAGGAAAGATTTAAATCTGTTCGCGGACCCCTCAATCATTCAGGCAGCTGATGGTCTGGAACTGCTGAGCACACTTGCAGAAAGACGATCAAAGTGTTCCCCGTCCCAAGCAGCTTCCGGTCCTGCCACCAAGTCTCCCCGCATCAGCAAGTCCAAGCCCACCCCGCCCAGTCACCTCCCACACCCCAGTGCCAGCCCCACCCAGTCCTCACCCCCCAGTACCCACAGACTTTCCCCCTCACCCAGCGACTCATTCAAATCAGAAAACGCAACTGCAACTGAAACTTCGTCAGTGGATGTGGACAAGTCACGTGATGTGACGCCTAAACGTGATGTGAGAAGATGTACAGTCTCTCCAAAATGGACTTTCGCCAAGAAGGATTCGAATTCATCTGGTTATACGCTCCCAACAGGTACCTATCTTAAATGTATTGCATCTGATGAGTAAAATATACAAAGGATCATTTCTTCCTGTTAATTTTTATTAAATATGTTTTTAAGTTCACATCAAGACAATGGAGAACGCATATATTTCTATCGTTTAAAATCTAATGTACTATTACTTCTTTGCCACCGTGACTGAAGTAATACCGTTAAACAATAATTCACTATTTCACTATTGTTTACATCTTTGTTCTTTATAACAACAAAATGATCCTTTTTCTCTCAATGTATGTATACTGTGTTGTTTGCCCTATCGGCCACTCTGGAACTTAGAGAAGCAGATCTTCAATCTTTTCTTGACACAGGACTGGAAAGCATGGACACCATGGAGCTGGAGATGCGCATGCGCCTGGCGGAGTTGCAGCGCCGCTATAAGGAAAAACAGAAGGAACTTGCGAAGCTTCAGCCCAAGTCCAAAGATGGCGTCCGAGAGAGGAGAGACAGCAAGGATAGTCGAGAGTAAGTAGCTGGTATTCTTCTGTGTCATCTATCAGTACCGGTAGTTTACACAATGCACACTGTTCACAATTTCCAGTAGTAGTTGTTTCAATATAATGTAATTCTCAATTGTCTTTCAGTGATGACAAGAATTCGGAAAAGAGAAAGCCCGGGCGCCCAAGAAAGCGGAAGTTCTTTTCACAGAAGAAAGAAGACGAACTGTAAGTTTTCACCATTTTCATTAGCATTGACCTTCAGCTGTTTGTAGACTCTATATCTGTCATTGCTAGATTAGCATGTAGTCATCAAATAAAACAGTATTTTCGATTTAAGCAATATTTATTCTCATGATCAACAGACGTGCAAACAAGACAACTAACAAGGTATAAATAAGCATAAACATCACGAGAGGGGATTGACAAACTGGATGCAGTTCGTATACTTGTACATTCTTTGTGTTTTAGGACTGGTAAATCTGGTATAAAAGATTCCCACCCCAAGAAGAAGCGCTTGCCAGAGGATTTGGTGGACCGTGTGTTCAGGAAGGTGAGCATCATTAGCACTGTTAATGTATTAATGTTAATGTATGTGGTAGAACGTCCTGATATCACCCTCACCCTCACCAGATCATTATGTCCATATATGCCAAGGGATATCTCATATCCATGTCCACATTAACACGAGCAGAACGTCCCGACCATGTCCCATGCCAAGTGATGCCTCATATCTACATCAACCTTTATTGTTTCTTTGTACAGCTGCCCCCGGCCAAGGCTGACAAACTGAAGTCGATGAGGTCCAAATCCGGATTTTACTTGAAACGACGAACATCTTCTACGACATCAAAACTTAGTTCCGGTAAGAACAGGTGTAGAACCATGTCGTGGTTCAAAAGTAATCGACTTTGTCTGCATTGCAGGACTGAACGGGAAGTGTTCGATTCCCCCGAGATATGGCTGAGCACGATGTTATGCTTGCACTGACAAATCCTGGTTTAAACAGTTTTCTCTGTGAGACCTACATGACTACTGTCACTGATAAAACCCGCAATACCTAAAGCAACTAGACCAGTAGATAAAACCCGCCCCACCAGGTTCTCAGCTTTTCAATTTAGTGAATAAATATTTACTTTTGACTTGACTATCGGCTATAACAAATATGGTAAGCTTCCATGCAGCATATCTGCCAGGCAACTGGTCAGCTGCCGTGGGGGAGGGATGGGGATGTGGCCGGTATGGGGCGGGGAGATGTGGGGTGAGGGGTGAGGTGGATGTGTGCAGTGCTGGGTGGGAGTGTATACCTCCCGTGTGACCGCCTACTACCATGTTGGACGGGTTATCTTCCCTTATCACATTCCAATTATCACCTCTACTGGTGAACAAACCAGGCCTGTCTGTAGTCGGGGAGACATGGTACTGTGATATTATGTAAATATCCACTGCACGGCAGTACCGTGTTAGCAATACCTCCCGGCAACTATGGGCGTCAATTCCTCCTTTGTATGACTATCTACGTATTTGTTATGCTTAGATTACAGTAAATTCGATTTGTTCCAATGGAATATTCCAACTACTTGTGCCCCAGCAATTATGTTAGCACTATAACAAACACATTAACTGTTCCAATCATTACATAATAGTTAAGTTTATTATTATGAAAGTCATATTAAGCAATTCAACGTTTTACCAAAAATACCTAAAATGTTGAACTTCTCACTAAGTATTGATCGTAGTCACTGATCTTGAGCTCGTTTATGTTCCTCGACAACCCAATGACCAGCAATCAGTAATGCTACATCATAAGTCAGTTGTGCCCCTCCCAGGTCAAACTAAAAAAACTCCAAACAGTTGGATTGACGTGTCTTAATGAAATTGCAATCATGTTGTAGTTACCAACCGTGTTTAGGACCAATTTCGTCCATTACTCTCCCCTCAGACACAGTAACTGTGTTTTTGTTTATGATAAATTATTCATAGCCGCGCCTTCTTCGTGTGACACAACGGATAGGGTTTCCTGGCTGATTACCGTGTTCATCAATAACTGTCGTGTGTTGAGAACGTCCGGGCTGTTTGCCTGAATGTGCACACGCCCTGATGAAGGACCTACTGATGGAAGAACGAGTCCGCGTCCTGCAGCTTGCCTACTCACGTGGACATTAAGTCCAGATTTGCTTCACAGTTCTGCATGTGGGAGAAAATAGCCTGCCTTTGAGTACGCTCCTGGGAATAGCACGGGTGACTCGCCGCTCATTTAGACCTGTCTGTCAGCACGCCTGGGTCTATCTCTCAGAAGCTGGGAACCTATCCGCAAGATCCATGAGCTTAGGAAGTGCAGATGTAGCTTACAGTCTCAAAATATACATGCAGATTTCTATCGGATCTAAATCTGATTTAGGAATTCTTTGGGCTTTTACTTTAACCCTCTGCTTAGTCGTCTTCCTGTGCATATTGCCAGAGACCGTGCTCAACTCGCTTTGCACCCGTATTCCTATCGCTAATGAGTAAAACAGTTGTATGCAGGATGAAAATGTATGGTTATGCGGATAACGTCGCAATTAACCGTCGATGCAGGAAACCATTTTTCTATTTCCTGTACGCGGGCAAATGTCATACTCGAACTGGTCAACTGACCTAAGTCCGTTAATTCTATTTAGCATTTTGTTGTTAACATAGTCAGCACTCTTTTAAGTGTGTCTGCTTATGATATTCATCTGTAATACATCTGTAACCCTTGCCTTATGAGAATACGTGTGAACGTTGCTGCTATTTTGCTACGTTCGCTGGTATATTAATAATAGTTGTCCGTACATTCTACAGCCAAAAACAGTTTAATATCAAGAATGTTGAATGAAGAAAGCACGTATTGAACCTGCTGTTTTATATCCAAGGATTACATCACAATCAAGCCCGGTGTCATGATTTCACTCATGGGAGATAAGCTACTATAACTTGCAATACAACGCACATACGTTTAGCATTGTCAGCACTCGTTGTGCAATTCGTCAGTTTGATAAATTCACATTAAGTTGGCATTACAAAACGATTTACGTCTTCTTAAGTCACTCTGCTTCCGTTACTTTCAATTCTGCTAAACGGGGGACAACAAACAGTTGGACTGACACGTGACAGCTGACGGAACCGGCTTACTTAGACTCTCCCTTCACAAGACTGGTTTCTTCTTTATTGGATAACTACTGACTGGGCTACAGTTCGGGGAAACGCCGAAAGTTTATATTATTAGATACAGAGTGACGTTAAATATTGTTGCGTCCGGTAATAGATTTAATTCCTTTGAAATATCCCTGTATATATGTATAATGTCCCAAAGTATAGACATTGTCTATTTTCTACCATAACCTGGGGATGTAGTTTATGTCTTGTTTGAATTATGTTTTTGAGAGTTTAACTTGTCCAGCTTTTATATGATCAAATATAAGAAGATAAAACAGTCACACCTAACGAATAAAGCTATTTTATATTTGTTTTATATCTAATACCAGGTATACCTAATATGCTATCCATATTTCATGCATAATTTAAATTATTATAATTGAAAATACGGAATATTAATTGGTCTTGGTTTGTTATTTCCACGAATGTCCGACTCTGGAAAATATCGGTATGCTATACCTCAAAACACTTTCATATGTTCACAGTAATTGCGTGGTCTGAGCGCTGTAAATCTACTCCACGATTGATCGATATGGTTTAAATAACTAAGATGCGGTAATGTGTTATCATGATGATCGTGAAAATATCCAGTGATCATTTTATCATTATACGTGCATGTTAATATATCTGTATTACTACAGGGAGGTAACCCATCATCCATCAATCAGTGTAGAGATGTTGTTTGATTCTAATTCTTATTTACTTTATCGGCAGAGGGCGCTGATTATTTGACCTTTACCTTCTTAAATATCCAATCACCGCCCGGCATCATACCAATAATCAGTCATAAATCTAGTGGATTTAGTATTTTCCGGGGATGAAAAGGTTGCAGATTAGAGTGAATTTATCAAGTGTCGGTTATCAACAGTATAACTATTTCACTAACATGACATAGACCGGGTACTGGGCATGGCACAGCAATATTTAACTGTACTTCATCAAAGCGGGATCTATGTACTTTACGATAGGGGAAACGTGATTATGAATTACTGGTATCAGAATAGGACGTTAATGGGATTCTAGGAGCCTTTCTTGTCTGTTGTTACATGTAATGAATCTCAAATGAGTACAGTTTGATAAATAATAGCTTACATTTGTTACGGTAATAGATTTCACATTCCTGAACTATCCATTAGGAAGTAAATATCTGCGTATACATTTTCACTTTATTTGCAAGGTTTGTGCGATGGATTGTAATGTTTATTTACTGACCACTCTGATATCTTCATTCACAGACACCAGCAGTAGCTCAGATGTGTTTCTGTGCAAGTCATCAACGTTTGTAGGAGATAGAAAGTTTTTCAAAACGAAAGCTGGAAATATCGCTACAGGTATGTAACTCACATAAGTCTATGTCAAACGTATTCAGTGATGTATTGATGTCTTGAATTCTTGAAATACTGAGACTGTAATTCTTTGTTTTGCAGGAAAATTTAAACCGTTTGCTAAGAGAAGAGATGACACAATTAAATTGGAAAGAGCCACGGTCTCGCCTCAAACCACATCTGGTGCGTATTCGAGTATGAAATGGAATCGATTGCTCTTGTATTAACCTTCTTGATTAGCAGGGCAAGTTGTGCTGCCCTGTCTACTGCAACAGAAAATTGGATCACGTTTACGTAGATAATCTTAAATCATTGCTACAAATAAAACACTATCATAGGTGTGCCTTGTCGCCGTATTCAACACAATAAAGGACGGACAGGCCGTGTTAGAATTACCAACAATCCATCACTTGATTCATGTTTACCCAATCAGATCTCCATGTAGCCATGGACACTGGCCTATTATGCTCAATAATGCTCGTCATAACAGTCATACCAATTCTAACAAACAGTAACATTTGTCATTTTGTATCATCTCAATGATAACTTTAGAAACTAGTCCTGTTAACATTGACATTTGACGACGGTTACACAATCTGTGCAGATACGGGCAACCTGTTCTCCAACATTGAAAACTCTCTGGTGGAGAAGAAGCGGCCGAAGACCATGCTGAAGGGAAGTGACAGACACCGACCCAAACAAGCATCGGATCTGGGTGAGTTCTTCTACAGCATACTACTATATGTCATGACATAGGTACTGCTTGCTTAGTAACAATGGCCGTATGGCATAATCATATTTATAACGAAATATGTTTTTCTGGCTGTGTAAACACGACAACAATTTAATGAAATGTTGAAGTTTTGGCAACTGCTGCTTCCTTGTAGATACAAGCTCTCCACAAGCGGTGTCACCCTCCATGTTGGAATCTGGGCTGGGCCTTCTAGCCAAGTTCGCCACTTCAGCCCTCACAGCCGCCAACATCAAAAGAAAGAAACGGGAGACAGAAGAAGGTGTGTTATTCGAAATCGAGGCTGATGATACTAGGCAGGGTCCATTGTATAAGAGAGGTATAAAGGAAATTGGTGTAGCTGTATTTATAGTCTTTTTAGTCTTGCATGGAATTTATTATTTTCCAATATCGCGGCTGGATAATTTCAGTTTTTGTGGAATTGGCTATGCATTACTGTCACATACAATCTAGTATTATTTGATTCTATGAATTGTATATTATTATTTGTTCATCTTGCTATTGATTTCTAATGGTATTCAGTTCGTTCCATACATGTTTCACTATGGAATGGTTTTGTACTCTGCCCTATATTTAAAATGTATTCAATGTTGTTCCTAAAATGAATATTTTAAACATGCATTGATTCATCTTTCATCTACCCGTAAGACGTAACTTAATGTGTAATTGATATTAATTTATTTTTGTTCAATTCATCTTGCATTACGCATTTAAAAAATATATTAATTAACGACCATTGTTATAAAATTAAGTTGAATTCTTACGGTGATACAGCTGATAGTATCATTGTGTTTGAGAACTGGAGTTTCAACTGGGTTTACTAAATTTGTGATTGTCTAGCCTCCGACACGGAGACCAGCGACACACAGTCGTCTAACAAAAAGAGGAAACCAGGACGGCCGAAGAAGTGCTCCCAGGAATCTGGCTCAGGGGGTGGAACAGGTAAGATGTGCACCAAACATTACAATGCTAGTTTGAACCCTCAATTTAGGATGGTCACCAAACATTTCAATGCTAGTTTTAGCCCACAATTTAGGATGTGCACCAAACATTACAATGCTAGTTTGAACCCACAATTTAGGATGGTCACCAAATATTTCAATGCTAGTTTGAACCCACAATTTAGGATGTGCATCAAACATTACAATGCTAGTTTGAACCCTCAATTTAGGATGGTCACCAAACATTTCAATGCTAGTTTGAACACACAATTTAGGATGTGCATCAAACATTACAATGCTAGTTTGAACCCACAATTTAGGATGTGCACCAAACATTACAATGCTAGTTTGAACCCACAATTTAGGATGTGCATCAAACATTACAATGCTAGTTTGAACACACGATTTGAACACACGAACTGAAGGAGTCTCTATTGTAGTACTGTATACATATCATGTTAGTTCATTATTATGTCAGGTTTTTGAGAAAGAGACACTGTAGCTAAAGCGACACCTTCTGTCCACACAGAGACCATAGTCGCCAAGAGCTCCAAGACCCTGGGTCTGCTACACCTCAGTGAAGTCAGCTGTGACCTCAGCCAATCAAACACCGACAAGAAGAAGTCGTCCCAGAAACAGGGCCCCCGGCAGATCAAGGTAAATAATAGAAGCACGACCTGGCTATATATACACAGTGAAAGCTTTACCGTGGTAATGCATCTTCAAAGTCTCAATTTCCAGCAAATATTCTGGAAATTTAGTTCACAAAATAATTCCACGGCTAAGCGTGCAACATCCACTCCAATTATTGACATTGCCGTCTTCTGCACAATTTAGTAATGGTACAGAGTTGAGAAATTTGAATGATGCTCCTTTATGAAGATAGAACACGGAAACAGTTCGTTCAACAATAGATGATTAATCTCCTATGAGATTTGCATGCTGGCCTTATACTGAGAGACATATCGGGCCAGGCAGCCTACGGTTGGTGCTTGGCAGGCGGGATACACAGATAGATCGTGTTGTAACACGCTGGTGTATAGATTGGTGGATGTACTCGAGGCACGGGCTATGACTGTACTGCACTCTTCATTGTTGTAAGCGAATAAGCATGCCAGGAAAAATAACTCTCGTAATAAATCTTGTCAAAATATAGATATACTAGTATTGATCGTTATTCCTTGTCTATTTCTGTCTGTTTCTCTCCCTCCCAAGCTAGTCATGTCCGGTCTGTCTGTCTGTCTTTATCACTGTCTTTCTCCTTCACAAACTATACCGCTTTCCAATTATCTGATCTTTGTTCATGCATTGCAAATAAATCGTTAATTATTAAAATCCAATTGCCGGGTACCCTTTTAGGAACACGAATACATTAGCTTCCCTTGACAGTGCTCCTCTGTGTGGAACTATTCATATCTGTCCGAGGACGGGTGGAAGCACGGAGGTTTACGGGTGGAATTCGAAACGGGAGTCCACAGAGTTCGAACCATCTCCATCAGTTTCTGCGGAAGATACCCTGCCGATATGATAATAATAGCACACGGTGTCTGCTCTTTCGCAATGTACGTTTAAATCATCTTGGGCGCTCTAAGGGTTATCTAACATAATACATACACACATACGCGCGCACACACCCGCACACTCATTCACGCATACACATACACAAACACATACACATACACAACCTCTCTCCCTCCTCCTCCTCCGTGTGTATGTCTGTATATCTGTATGTATGTATACATATGTAATACAGTCACAGCACGTTATGTCGCTCTCCTCAGCTGGACACGAATCCTCAGATGAAGCCGCTGTACCTGGATGACGAGTGGTGCCGTCGCCGGAGTGAGCGCATCTTCCTGAGCGAGCCCAGTCCTCAGCCCTCTCCCAACAACCAGACGACACCAGGCAAGCAGGAAGTGAAGGCCTTCTTCACGCCACGACCCACCAAGACACAGACAGACAAGGACCGAGCCAAGGTTCAGAAGGCCAAGAGCTTACAGGAACTGTCTCAGAAGGTCAAGCGGAAGTACTCCAAGAACATGAACAAGAAGGCTAGCTTCGAGGACAGGATGAACGTAAGTTACAAGAAATACACGATTGCTAGCAGCATCAATGATTAAGACAAACCAATAGCATGAATCATGATTTTTCTTTGTGATATGTATATGAGAAATATTCCCGCTGTGACGTAAAACAATAATTCACTCACTCACTGTGGTACATTTTATCTGTGTCTATGGTAGTCCACGACAGTACCAAAAGCTAGACGTGTGATGCCTTGGTAGTAGTGGGGACCTGTACTCAGTCCAAGTAGAGCACTTTCTAATGTTAATTAATCCTGTATTCCAGTTCCAGAGAGGCAGCATCAAGTCGAGGATCAAGAGCCGAAGCATCGTAGAGTCAGACTCAGATCCTGAAAGCGGAAGTGACGGAGACGACATTCCTCTGAGCGCCCTCAGACGGCGACCTGAGACACCAGGTAAGACAATCTCCTCACATCACAAGACAAAACATTTCTTGAATAGTTATCCCTTACTTTATGCAATGAACTCGAGGTGTTTGATGCTTTCGTTACTTCAGATACGTTACAAATATTATCAGTTTTGTGTCGTATATTCTAACTAATAACCTTGACCCTGACCTTTCAGAGCCTCGTTCCTGTGTGATGCAGCTGGATGACCTGAATGACGGACTACGGGTACTGGAGTTCCAGGACGGACTGTTCTACGAAGGCGCCGTCAAGGCTCTCAACCCACCAGACATGTCAGTACCTTGTCCTTTGTTCTGACAGTAACTTGTCTCTTCAGTAGCTTGTCTCTTCGATATACTCTTATAAGTGAAACATACATGCAGTATCGGTCATTTATCGTATCACCTAAGAATGATGTAAATACTGTTGTTGCCCCCTGTCTGGTAACCAGGACTTGTATTACTTTCAGCTACGGTGTGGTTGTGGACACCCAAAGAGGGAATCGGCCTCACATCTACCCACAGGAGGAGATCCTCAACAATGTTGTAAGTACAACTGCACTGGAGTAATCAGTTCTACCTAGGGTTGGCTGTGAGCTGGCTACAGATACACACTCTCAATGTCTGTGAGACACAGATATGCTGTGCCTTTGTTCTCTTGCATTCTTGAGTGTTCTAATGTGTCATCCTGTTTTCTAATGTGTTCTCATGTGTTCTAATGTGTTCTAATATTGTCTAATGTGTTCTCATGTGTTCTAATATTGTCTAAAGTGTTCTCATGTGTTCTTGTCTGTTCTATTGTGTTCTAATGTGTTCTCCTTCTTCTGTTTTGTTCTAATGTATTCTACTCTGTTCTATTGTCTTCTCTGTTCTATTGTATTCTATTGTGTTCCCGGCTGTTATATTGTATTGTGTTTTCATGCATTCTCTTCAGATCGTGGACGTGAAGCCGAGCTCTCCGAGGTCTCTGCCCGAGGGTACGCGCGTGTGTGCCTACTGGAGCCAGCAGTTCAGTTGTCTGTACCCCGGCACCGTGGCTAAAAGTAAGACTTCCCTTCCCAGCATTTCCCCCTCTTCACATCATATTCCATCTACATTGTAATGGCAGCCATACAACTGCACAACCATCCTGGTACAAATGACAGTTACGAAAAGATCAAACCGTGTTTGTTTATTAATGGTTGTTGCTGAAGGGGCTGATGACATTTGTCTTTGAACGTTATGTTCCCCGGGAGTGCGCGCACGGTCGTAATGTGGAAATATGGCGCTGGTAGCCCAATGTGGAGGGATGAATATGACCGCGCGGGCTGTACTCAAGCCCCCCGACTTTCTATGCACTTCCAACGTCACGGTTAATTTAGAATTCTGTCATTGGAGATTTATGAGGCGTAATTGTAAGATTTAATTCCGTAATGTCACTAATGCATGTACGACTTATAACGACATGCGATTTGGTGCATGGGTTTGAATTCTAAAATCAGGCATCATTTTAACCAGCCATGCATTATTAATAGTAGTATTACTCTGCACATCTTTTGATGTTTCCTAGTTTAATTCATCTTCTCGGACCATCAATAACGTTCAGTTGAGCAATCACAATATCAGAAATACAGGCATTTCCATGATAATTCAATATCGATAAGCAAATTATGCCATATACATATGCAATATGTTGGAAATAATGCTTTCCGCGTTGTTAAATATAGCACTAACCGCAAGTTCTGTTTGCAGCGAGTCCTAATCCTCATGCAGACAAGTTTTCCGTAAATGTGGAATTTGATGATGGAGATTCCGGTAGAATTCCACTCGATCATATTCGACTCCTGCCGACTGAATTCCCTTTAGTCTGTGAGTAATATTCTATAGTACCCTCTACGACATATGTAACACTTTCTACTCAATTCTATCTAATTCCTACTGGTCTCATTGCATAGTTTGCACTATATAACACATTCAGAATAGCCTTTTAGTTTATAAGCATCATGTTTGATCACGAATTTTAACGTTTGTATTGATTTTGAATTGTAATCTATATTTGCAGCGTACGATCCAAACCCCCTGTTAAATCTCAGCAAACGCCGGCGACGGACAACCTCTGATGATTCGGAACTAAGAAAGTCCAGCGAAGGTTATTTCAGTCTGAGTGATGTGAGCAAAAAGCGAAACTCAAAGCGAGACACATTTTCCGACCAGTTTGATGAAACCCTTGAAGAGGATTCAGAGGACCCGGATGTGTTTGAAAGTGACGTTCGAAAGAAGTCGCAGTCACGTGATCACAGTCCGAGAAGCGGTAGCGGCGACTGCGGACAGAAGCCTCCCGTGATGAAGGACAACAGCAGTTCTGTCAAGAGCCAATATGGAAAGGGATTTCCTGGTAAAGAGGGCAGAGCAGCACCTTCTCAAAGTCCCAGAAGAGAAGACTTGAAGCCGTCCTCCATTCTGCGTCCATCTGCTTTCGATATGAAGAAACTCGGCTTCCAATATGGCGGCGATGACCATGACGAGGAAAGTAGTTCCTCTGAGGACGTGGATTCCTCCGAGGAAGATGACAACGATGACTCCGGGGATCACGGCTCGGATTCGACTAGCCAGGAGGACGATTCAGATGTAGAAACCAAGAAAAACGGAAAATCTTCTAAGACTTCCTCCACGAAAAAACGGAGTCATAAGTCTTCAGGTGTGTGTCAATGTTCTAGCTATTCTCATGAGAAATCATTTCAGATTAGATAGTATGGTATTAAGAAAACTGTTGGCGTTTTGCATGTACTACTGGTTATATATTATTGACAGTGGATTATATCACCTTGCAGGCTTCCTACAGGGCCGACAGTTCTGGAGATGGTCGGGGAAGAGCACCAAGCGTCCAGGACTCAAGGGAAAGGCAAAGAAGGAATTCTACAAGGCCATTATAAGAGGACAGGAGGAAATTAAGGTATAACACTACGATTTAGCAGTCATTCTTAGTGTATCCATGCGCTCTTGCTAGTATCAACTGTCCACAGTTTATATATATTAGCCAGGCACATTACTTAACGTATTTATTCCCTAAATAGACCATTTGATGGATTTTACTTGTAGGTTTGATATGCTAATAAAGGCAGGTTACTCACACTGTCAACTGTATTGGGCATACTTCGATCTTACTTTGTACTCTGGACATTATCTATGTTCACCTGTTGCTATGTTATTATATGTACTCCCACACAAGCATGTATCCTAAAGCTTTTGTATTTCTTCCTATTGCAAATGATTAATACATTCTTCAAAACGCCGGAGGGAATAGGTATAGATAGGAATAGTCAATGTTGTGTGATTCTACAGTTGAAACAATGATAGTGTTCTTGGTTCTGACATCAGCTGCTGATTATTTTCTCCTCAGGTGGGCGACTGCGCAGTCTTCTTGTCTACAGGCCGACCAAACCTGCCCTTCATAGGGCGGATAGACAGTATGTGGGAGGCGTGGGGCGGACAGATGACTGTCAAGGTCAAGTGGTTCTATCATCCAGAGGAGACCAAAGGAGGGAAAAAACTGACGGATCCTAAGGTATGCTACTTACAACACGACATATCCACATCCACAGTCCTTGCTTGCCAGTAGGTTACAATATATGGCCAGATAATGTTGAATACATTGAATTCCCCAATTTGACATAAGTAGTGTCTGGGCTATTGGTAATCGAATTTTGGCAATTCAAGTTATTTATATTGTTTTCTCGATATAATAGTTATTAGTTCCAGAATAGTAATATGTCATATGAGGAAACTTGTGTCGTGTAAAGCAAGGCCAATTACAGAAGTAGTTCATGGCTTTATGTCCCATTTAGTCATTCATTGCACAATTTCACGTTGCTTCATGTTTTGTTTCGCAGGGCGCGCTGTTCGAATCTCCCCACGAAGATGAGAATGATGTCCAGACGATATCACACAAGTGTGAGGTCCAGACTGTCTACGACTTCAAGAAACGTCGATCTGACGCTATTCGTAAAGGCCTGACGTTAGACGAGGTCCCCGACGTGTATTACTTAGCTGGATTCTACGATCCAACCATAGGCCATGTTAAGTACGAGCCTGATGTCTTGTGACCTATGCTTGAACGGACAATCAAGCAGATTTCTTAAGGTGCTAACTTCCTAAGAACTACGTCTATGAGCATAATACAATTTGGTGTGTGCTGACTACATATTATGTGATGATAAACATATATTCGAATATCGTACAAATCGTGTTCAAGCGGAAATAGATGGACAATTATGTCATAATTCATTGTGTTGAAGAATCTACAAGGTTTTCAATTCATATTAACTCTCATCATTGTGTCATCACGGAGCGTGATTCATGTCCGACTATTCCATGCATACAGAAACTCAGTGCCATATTGAACCGGTGAAAAAAAGCAGAAATCCCATCACGTGGTAATGGAGAATTCCTACAACTGTGCTCATTGGATACTTGACTGCTGGAACTGTTCTGAACAGTGCAGTGATTTGATTGGTGCATAACATGTCACGTGATAAACGATGTACGTGGTTCAGATGTGTGATATATTTCATATCACTTTGCTGTGACGTATTTTGACGTGTTTGTATGTTAGTGTGGTGCAATACCAAGCTTGACCACGTGGTGTAGTCCGGACAGCGGCTGCGCAGACTAGACAGTAACACATTTGGTTGTAAGGCGCTGTAGTAGAAGGAGCGCCACCTACAGTGTTTCGGATACAGTGCCATGTAACACGTTATAAGTACATAAGCTGTTCTGAGTATATATAGTTCTTGTCATGTGGTTCATTGAAGTTAATTATTTTGAATATTTAATGTGAATACGAGTAATATAATTATTCCGTTATGTTTTTTAAGTATTACTTTATCAGTTCTGTAAACGTACAGATACTCGTGTTTTCGTTCACTATATTGACTCTGAGTTTTAGTTTCACAAAGAAAAGTGAATTGCTTTTTGTTTTCTATTAGAAAATTACGACTTTATTTAGAAAGATTCTCTGGAAGTGCTACCCTTATCTGACTTTATGTTCAATTATTCCATAGTTTATTCTACTGTTACTTATAATATTACCTGCCTCTTTAGTTTACGACAAGCCAGTCTTTCACTACTAGCGATACCTGGGTACGACTTGCGTCTATTCCTTGTCACGTGATCATTGCACGTGTAGAACGTGCCATTCTGCCTGTACGAGTTGTCGTACCACTCATTGTGTATCATAGAACTACAAATGACCGTGTGTGTTTCCTTTATCTCTCCGTCTCTGAACAGTGTTTAAGCAAACACGGTCTTTCTTCCCTCTATTTTCTACAGCCTTCTCCAACTGGCGACCAGCGAGTGTTCACACCGTGCCGGTTCTCCACAGGTGTTCAGTTTATAGTAGTGTACATAGTATACCGACAGAGGAAGCCTAGTGTACATAGTATACCGACAGAGGAAGCCTACGTATTGGAAAGTGCTACTATGGAGATTGGATATTTACTGTTTGTAAATTTATCCTGTTATGCAAATGTCTCAATAAATCTATTTTCACTGATATCGACTTTGTATTTGTCTGACGTGTGAAGAAAAGATTGCATTATTTTTGTTTATGACGCCTCACATATATGCTTCTCTTTGGTGACGTTGGTATCCTAAATTATACCGTTCATGATGACGTTCAAATATTCATGTTGACGTTGACAGTTGGATGGTGACGTTTGCGATGAATAATGCGCTAGATAGGTGACAACAAATCTAATTTGCCCGAACACAAATACTATTATGAATAGGTAACGTGTGTACAGTTCTTGGAAACAATGCGTCAATAGCGCCTAGAGGTTGCACAGTTTGCTCACAGCGCAATGTTATCATAATTCATGTTATATATAACAATTTACGTAAATTAACAGTTGACTAATAGTGAATGAGAAATAGTTCATACGTCATAACCTATTTATGAAGGACATGAACAGAATATACTAAACTAAAGGTCTCCTAAACACTGTTACGCGTGCCATTCAGGATGAATGTACTTTGAGACGATATATCGCTGTTCAGTTAAGAGGTACTACTGGCGATGATTATGTTATAGTATAGGTCCAGTATCTCTAGGTTTAAGTAACTTTGAATTTAAACAAAACACCCATCTACGAAAGTATATGTATACATGTAGGCCTACATGTTCTTTGACAAGGTCTTTACATCTCTACCCGGCGATACATCACGGTATACAGGAGCAGCACAGTGCATACACCTACACATCACGGTATACAGGAACAGCACAGTGCATACACCTACACATCACGGTATACAGGAACAGCACAGTGCATACACCCAGTCATGTCAGTGGGGTAGGAGTTTGTCACCATACCGGAAGTCGTCACAATTTAATTAATTTGACATCTTCGAATTATTAGGAGAAATACGGTAACCACATGTCACTCATGTTGATGTCGCTGTCGAAGTAAGAATGCATGTACATTTTTGCTGCCAATTTGAAATTATTGCGTTTTATATCAAACCATTCTTCAACGTAAATATCAGATTCCACCAAAGAAATTTCGCATATTGAGAAAATAACTATATTAAAACATTTAAAACAAATTTTAAACGAAATTTTACCTATTTAGCACACACTTGAGTAATATAGAAATTATTTATTATGGAACCAAAGTATATCAAGGTGACTGTTAAATTTGAATAAACTAGAGTCTGTGCATGTGATGTATGCTATTGGAATAATTGCCATTTCGAAGTAGGCCTACCAGTAATTCAATACTCGCTTGTCGGGAAGTCCTCCGGGAACGATTGCTTAGCATCTGGTTGCATATCAATACTATTGTTTGTACAGTAATACTATTAGTTTTATATTAGTAATATTAGCTGTAGTAATGATTCTGGTTGTATATTATTACTAACAGTTATAATGATGCTGGAATTCTATAATGATAAAATGTTCGCTGTATATTGTAAAATTATGCTAGTTAAATAGTAATACTATAGGTTATATCATTCACCTAATGGTTTTAGGATAATCATGATAAATCGTGAAGTAATGCCATATGCCATCAGAACGTCTGGCAAGAAAGTTATCACCCATAAAGAGGTTTATGAGCAATTCTTATTCTAGCAGTCATGACTAGCATTAGCATAGCGATATGAACGGTACGTATAATATAGTCCATTGTAGACTGTGACCAGATATACTACCAGGCGGAACAAGCTCGTATTTAAGAATCCTAATATTGTTTAATATGATTCATCTGAGTGTGTAAGTGTCGCTACAACTGCCAGCAAGATAAACACGCGGAGATTCTGACTAGCAATATGTTCCTCTAAACGTCATGCGATGTCTATATTATCTTGTATTAATAGACCTAATTACCAGCTTAGTATATACGTCACCCCCCTAGCAACATACCGATGCAGTGACCTGACAATGCAATAACCTGTAGGTATAAATTAACTGTGGTCAAAGTATCAAATATTAATCTAGAATATGAACTAGAATATGTTAAGTTGTATTGGAGATGAATTGTATTATCTATTCATATAGTAGACCTAAAACTAATATGTTTTCAGTCGAAAGAACGCTGTTTTTACCAGAACAATAATATGTTTCATGGTAATGATATTCTTTGAAGTGAAACAATACATTGGTACCAGTATTTTGCAACAAAAGTCAGGCCTAACATGTAACGCCTACAAACGTGTTGTAAACTCCAACAGGTAAAATCATCCTGATATTTTCTGTGAATATTATTACGTTTATTAATAGTTATCATTATCTTTCCTGCACCATCGTCAGAGGCTTACTATAATACATCTTCCTGGCTGACTGTCATTTGTCTCCTGAACAATTACTAACCGAAAACAGACACGTTCTAATAACGTATGGTGCGCTAGGTATAGTAGATAGTATAAATATTAAGTGTAAAAGTCATGAAGAACTACGAAAAAGCTAAAGGCTCTCATCTTTAGTGAAGTATATGCCTATAGTGGATGATCCTCGTTCACCCAGTTCCCTAAAAGCGCATTTGAACAGTTATTCTGGATATTTGCGCTAATTAAATGTACATATAATAATAATAACAAAATAATACTACTAATAATAATTAATAATAATAATAATAATAATAATAATAGTAATAATAATAATAATAATAAAATACGTTAT
>JAVCKZ010137995.1:0-21319 GCA_034780755.1 Lepetodrilus elevatus
TTCGCGAGATTCTGCCATGTCAATTTCACATTTTTGATTGCGATAGATGCTCAAGATAATTAAATTTAATCTTTATAAATACGCATAGTTGATGCATATGGGTATATTCTTTTTATATCAACATACTTTCGTCCATATCAGTTCGTTATTAGTCCGCAATGACCATTTTAGCAGATCGTGTCCAGCAGTCAGTTCACGTTATTCACGCACAAATGTGTACGTTTTGCCGCGAAAAATGTAATCAACTCTAATTAATTTATTCAAAGCTACACATTCATAATAATCAATGTGTGTAAAGGCTAGGGTGTTCTGAACACACAGCATCCATTATATATGACCGTATTGCCTTAAAACTTCCGTTTTCGTAGATTGAAATTGGCAGGCGGGCAACCCGTCTATGTACGGGTTTGGCACTCAGCGAGGGATGACGTAACCCGTCTATGTACGGGTTTGGCACTCTGAGGGTTAACATTTATTTTAATATATATATATATTTTTTTTTTCTCTCAATATTTTACGCTCTTCCTGCTGAATTAGGCACAGACAAAGTTCTTTAGGGCATCAACGGTTGCCTTCAGCAAGGAGAGGGTTAAATATCATGAAAATATTTCAATACATTTTCTGGATTTTTATTTAGATTATTGATTTATAAGTGTAAGAGTAAGTGAAATAGTAAGTAGAAAGGTATAGATATCATTCCATCTAACCTGCAGGCCAGACATTTATGTACCGTGTGTGACCATCGTATATCATGCTCATTGTGACATTGTGACGATGAATGTGGCACTTCCATCATGTCCGTTGTGTACAAACTAAACATCAAAGTGACGGTACAACAAACACGGACAACTTAACACTGGCGAGTTCCAGGTTTATGGGTGTACGTGTCTCCCTGTAGGTGTTTCTCTGTCGCCATGTCTTCACATCAATTATAAACCAAACTATTTGCTGACTACGCAAAGTGATTACATACTTACGCAGACCTCGCCCTGTATAGGTGTGTGGTGGTGGCTGTGGGTGGTGGTGGAGTGGATTGGGGGTGGAGGGTGGTAATGTTCTGACCGTGGTCTCTGATAGCTTTGTAAGCATGTTGTGTCAATACCCAATAGACTGATAGCGATATAGAAGCACTCAATATTTATTGGGTTTGTTTAAGGATTAGTTTAGCGATATGTGGGCAGTGTTTCGGTTACCTAAGGTGTGTTTGACAGTGATATCAAGTTAAAGATAAAGACTTGTTTTAATGAAATATTTCTAGCTAATAATTTTTAATGATAAATATTTATTAAAATCTGCAGATTTATTATCACTCAGAAAGTTCTATACTACGGTGTATTTATCAACTACTGACCTATTATTCATGTTTCTTTAATTCACGATCAAACACAGATCGGGAATTTCGTGGAAAATACAGACACACGAATTATACCCGTTTTACAGTATTCCTAAAGTTTTAATCCTATTTCTATACATAAATGGCCAAACTCTCATTATGAACCCTGATTATCATTCTAAATATGAACTCTTATTATTTATTCTAAGTAGCTACAGTATCAAACGTTGGTCTTTAGTGATATAGGCAAAAACGTACCCCAAAGAAAAGTCTATATCTACGAAGAAACTGTTACTGGTATTGTCATTCCCTAAGCTGACTGATTATCCTAATCATTGTATGTATTATATATACTGCCAAGTATAATGGGCTCATTGACTGCGATCGCTCTATTATTACGCATTGGGTCCTCTCCAACGCTGTCGCTACCAGTGTGGAATGCGTACTGGATATACACGGTTCACACTGTAGTGCCTCACATATAGACGTATAGCCTTGTGCCGTCGTCCAGTCACGTTGACATACACACCTACACGCCAACAGTAGGATAATGCATTGCTTTGTAGAGGGATTATCCTACCGAAAAACCAATAGGCAGAGTATAATTTAATACGAATCGATATCATATTTTTACGGTAATGATTTATACGACCATATATCTCTCGTTCTCTCACTCTCCATACACGTTTGTAACCCACAGAGTATTGAACAGGAATATGGAAATAAGGTTGATATATAATTAGGTACATCATACAGATGATATAGATTAATCTGTCAAATTTATACGAACATTAATAATAATAATTACGTTCTTCTCATTCATAATGTTCATGATATCGATTATTTCACATTTTTATGATGTAAGTTGTTATGCATGGTGATTGTTGTTCGAGTTGGGCGAGAGCCAATATGTGAATTGATAACGATCTTGTTCAAGCTGTCATATTTGTGTTTTGTCGTATTATTTACGGTACTCGGGTATTTTAGGGGTGTATTGGATAGCATGTGTGTTTCTGGTAGAGTCTTGGTTATACTTCACGAGCTCCCCAGAACTTTGAATCCAAGTCTGGATGTTTCTTGTTATATTGAACTATATATCTTATATATGCAAGCAAGATTGTTGTTTCAATGCCTGTACCATTAGCACCTATTTTTCATCATTTCCATTTAATATAAATACATTTACGGTATCATGAAATAATATGCAAAAGGGCATAATATTTATGGTATAAACACTGTATTATATTTGATATCATGAAGTGATATTTACAGTATTATGAAATAATGAGCGAAATACCAGTTACAGTTATAATATTTATAGTATAAATGGTATACCGTATAGTTTGATTCATAGTATTCAATTCATTTTATTTCCACACTAAACACACACATTTAAGAACTTCCTGGGTCGTGTAGATTATTTATTTAAGATTTTAAGACCAGGGCCACCAGCTCACAACACATACAGTACAAGTAATAGTACACAACATACACCATGAATATACATTACAGTTATAGTACACCAGTCTTAGAAGTTTACAGGTAATAATGATGAATTATGAACAGAAATCACACACGTTTCAAAAGACATTGAATTTCAAGTACTACACATGAATAGATTCCTATTATTGGTAATAAAGTGCACAACGTACACCATGTACATGCAATACACATATAGTACAACGGACGTAGAAGTTTACACATATACAACAGGTAATAATGCTGAATTATGAACACACGTTTCAAAAGGCGTTGGATTTCAAGCACTACACGTGAATAGAATTGCTATTACTGGTAACGAACGGTTTCAAGTGAAACTGTCAATAACGTCCTTAGCACTATAAATATTGAGTTGTCAAATTATTATGCAAGCTTGTATGGAGATACACAGTGCCTGTGTATCGGTATCCAGAGGAGTTATTGAGCTGTTCTCCGTCGTCAGCTGTTTCCATAATAAAATAGCCACACTGCAAATCCACAACACTAGATTGGATTGGTTTATGTATAGAAGGGGGTTTGTCTGACCCTGTTGACAACTGTTCAAATCGCACCCATGTTACGTGTTATCAAAAATCTTAATCTAGTTCACTGACTACACAAAGTACAGATAGACTGTGGGCGTGGATTGGTATATGGAAGCGGAACTGATGTGTATGAATGACATGTTTGACACATTCTTGTGTACGGCTGTCAACGCGATTGATACTTCGTTCCGATCGGCCTTCGCAGTGGGTCAATACCTTGCAACGTCACCTGGGCAGAATATTTCTTTGATGTTCTAAGGTGGATTAATTAATTGTGCCCATTCAGCAACGCTGCCGTACTGGCAATTCCGTTTAATATATGATTGAAAGTGACGGCCGGAAACGTCGGAAAATATCAATGACGAACTAACGTACGAAGCATCCAATAGATCCATTTCAGAAGTGTTAACTTTAAGCCACGTGGTAAAACACGTTAAAGCTAATGGAATAATGCACCGGTTGACTTATTGACAATATAGGTCATTGTGATCAGGTCTCGGTTGAAGAGTAATGTGGATGTGTTGAAGTGTTCATTGAACCTGATAGGGACTTTGTTACATTAACACTTTTTTTCTGAGGAAGAACCTGCTGGGCTTTATACAAGACCATGTGGCTCGGTCCTGCAGTTTTATGATCTGTCCGCAGATAGGTATATAGATTTGTGTGTGTTCACGATAATGGATATTGGCCGTTGTGGTCCATCGACAAGGACTGCATTATTAAACCAGAAAAAAAGTATACCCTCTTGATTGAACGATACGCGTACTGCGCTGTCCGGAATATCATCGGGACTCTTCTGTACGTCGATTCCAATCAGTGCCTCCGTCAGAGGTGCGGGATAAAAGCACATGCCTTCCCACAATGCAATCACTGACATCAAGGCCACGGGCACAATCGGACGATCGTTGAAGTGTGACCGGAAACCAATAACAATACTGACCTCCATCAAAGGCCATCGGCCGAGAATCGGAGTCTATATCATCGTCGTTGACCTGAAGCGTGGACATATGTAAATATTATCATGTTTTAATGTCGACATTGCGGATGACATTGAGAGCGAAAGTAGCATATCGATTGCCTTGTCGATGCGCTTGATTGGCCTTGACATACGTATATTGGTGCCTCACAATAACACAGATGTTTATTCGTGCCAGTACAGCTGTTTTTCATCTACACGCCACGTCCATAGAAAAATGTTTTCCAGTCGGATTCTGACATTGGCCGAAGTGATTGTCCAGGAATCTATTGTATTGTATTGTTGACAATTTATAAAGCACTGTCCCATGAAAGAAGAAGAAACTTGGCCTGGATCTTAAAATAAAGTTTTGAAAGGTTTTAAAACATTACTTCCTTTTGAGGACAAATTAAATGGCAGTCTTCAGGGTAAGCTGTCATATGTGACATGCCTCGAGTGACAGCTAAGAAGATTGAGATTTAAGGATTCGGAGCTTATATGGAAATTATGTATGAGCTATAAACAGGTTTGGTTGGTTTAAACAGACCTGCATTGTAGATGAGCATATTTATCTCACCTGCCGATCTAAAGAACTGCCACTGTTATGTGTGTGCGTTTCTCACATCTCTTAATGAAATCATACAATTCATCTGGACGGGCAAATATTTTTCTTATATGGACAGACAGCATTATATCATGAAATAGCTGGTGTATTGGACAAGGTCTGAAGAGGTGTTTTCTATGTACTGCCGCAAGCTCGAAATATTGGTCGTTATTTAGGTTTTCAAATTGCCAGGTCACGTTTCGTCAATGTTTCGTGTAAAACTGATTTAAATGACAAAAAGTGGAAATTAACGGAAAGGATACTACAAGATTGGAGAGGAACTGGAGTGACAAATCACTGAACATTCTTATGTTGGAGTTTATTTATTAATTAATTTTATTGACATCCAAACTTCCAACCCTTTGGACGGGTCAGCTGATATTTAATTTCACACGACTCCTTGAAATATATGACAGAACTAACTGATAAGATTACTAATTTGTGTGCCTTGAGGGAAGCTTGATGGATATTTTTCACCGTTTGGCCAACAGGAGCTCATTCATGGACTCAAATCGTGTTTACGCTCCGATCTCATATTGCCGAAGAGAGACCACGTGAAATTTGGGACGTGGGTAAATATCTTAAAAAATACCCAGGTAGACGGTTACGATCTACCCCCGGAATGTTTAAACAACGTGGACGAATGAACATGTTCGTGTTTGTGTGATCGTGAACGTGCTGTGATGTAAAAATGATGGTAAGCTCAGACACTGTCATTCAAGGCTCACGACTGAGTACATTAAACAATATTTCAGCCCACTAAAAAAAAGTTATCACGTCTGAATGACGGTCGCTTATTGACTCTGCGGTTTCACTTACAAGACTTTTGAGTTATGTGTTGAAGATGCCTCCCACTTGAAGCCGATGCCATAGTGACAAATTGTTTACAAGTTGTTTACTGTTACTAACATGTCGTTTACTGTGACGAGTATTGAGATTCAAGATATGTGCTTGTAAGAACTGGATACATATTCATTAGCGGACAAGAAACTGTTCACTTTTGTATGGTGTGGTCTCTTTGTATGAAACGTGAAGGTAGACAGTAATTGTGAAAGTTGCTATTCCTACGTGTAAATGTGTGTCAAATCTGATGGACCCTGGATTGCGCTTGTATACAGAAATTAATCAATTCTGGATATACAGATGTGAGTGGATTTCAACAGGTGCTTGGAAATACAACACGTGTCGCCTTGATTTAATTTCCATATTGTTTAGCTTGCAATCTGGAAAAGGTACACAGAATGTTACTTGTTAACCCAACTTTTATGGAGATTTTGTGAGAGACCAAGATTCGGACATAATTGCGTGAGATTTATGCTAACTGTAATTCTGGGAAATTACAGTTTTGAGATATCAAATTGTGATTAGGAATCAGTATTTGTCATTTCTAGTATTACGAAAGGATTCACAGATTCTAACACTATACAGTTCCAGATTTATTGTAACGCTCACACTGATTGACTATTTATTGGAAAATTCAAGTGAGTTTTATAAGTTGGTGATAACATTCAGGATTCGCTGATTTGTTTTTGAATTTGATCAGTGTCTACCTACCAACCTGCTAACAGTGTAACATTATAGAATTATCACAAGATTTTAGACAGCATTCCCATTTTAAGACAGTGTGGGGTAAACAATTATTTTAGATGTAGAACCAACGTGACCAATCGCCGACGACTATTATCGTACTTTGCGTTCAATGATCCGAGCGAGTTGTCCTCATCATTAGGGGAATGTTAAGTGGAGGTTGACAATGCCGCTGTTCCCATGCTGTTCAATTGATTGTGTTTACAAGACATAACACACAGTGTCAAGGCTGTCATTGAAAACAGAACATAAACATTAAGTACAGAGTTAGTTATATACGAAGCTGTCAAAACAGGTACTTCAATATGCAGTTGGACTCCTGCCTTGCTTGTTCTTAAGGACAATTGAGTCCTGCGCTCGCATACTAACGAGCTTCGCTATTATTCCCCCCGGGACATTTGACAGTTTTTACATAGGTGCGTGAATTCATAACCAGTGAAATCTCAAAAGGCAAACAGTCCGTCAAAAACTGTCAACATTGTGTCAGTGTATATTTATCTACAATAACATTCGTGACAAACCACCGACCCTCCAGTGATTGGAGTGGCGAGAGGCCGGTGATCCCATTATTATACATGCTTGATTAAACAACCCCCCTACATGATCTGTTATTAGCAAACTGTGTACCAAAGCCTCCAATCAATTACATTTCCAGTTACGATAAACATACAAGGTCAGCTGGCTGTATATGCAATTGGGAAGCTTCCAACTTTCTCCGATACCTTTCCAAACAAATGACCGACGTGTGTCTCCTGTGGAAAATATCCGCTGGACTTTCTGTACCTGCCGTAGTGAGTGTGACAGCTTTATGTGTGGACTGACTGAAGTTTAACCCTGCGCACCTTATACTTGACGATATTCACAGCCTTCTTGGAACCCGTGTTACATGGTGTGTATTAGCTATTGAATCCTAAATATACAGCCAGCCTATATACTGTATGTTTCGTATAATTTTATGTCTGTCCATTGAAGTCCGTGGCTCAAGAAGTTGTCGTCAAGTACAGAGGAACTAATTGACGTCCGTGTGAACTTGAACTCTGAAAACTAACATGTGGACACTGGGTGTAATGATTATTTGTGTAAAGAAAATAGAATCCTGTGGCTATACAAGTATTGAAGAAGAAATTGTTTGTGCCTGAAAGACTGTTACGTACTGTAAGGTGAAGTTTGAAATCTTCAAGTTTATAACTGTCTGTGAATGAGAACAGTTGGAGAGAAAAAAGCAAACTTTGAAGTCAACTTGTAGCCATCATAACACTTTCAAAATCCAGTTTTGATGGATAAATTGGATACATAATTTACTCGACACATTTTGAAAGGATGTAGACTCATGGAATAATTTCAGTTCACACAAAAGGTAATGCAAAACCTGTTTTCCGAATGAGTGGATTCGCACAGCGATACGACTGAACACAGGGGGACTTACGACAGAACAGGTTTCATAGAACACTTGAAATCTCAGTTGAATTGAATTGAAAGTCAAATTGAAGTTTAATATGTCGTAAGGATATTTGTTCAGGATTAAAAAAAATATTACGACGTCTGGTACCCATCAATTAACAGTAACGGAGTATATTTGACTGAAGTGATTTGGACCGTGACTGAATCGAGAGTCACTAAACCAGGATATACTGTGTGTTAAGCGACGAATGTACGAGAGACACAGCTGTAGACAACAGTGTTAGGGTTGTGTTAGTGTTGTGTTAGTGTGCCATGCCCCTGAGTGTGCCACACACTATGGACAATGACGGACAGCTTTATGGGACAGTATCGAGGCTAAGTACAGCGTCCTAGACCCGTCCAGCGTCCAGCGGACCGGCAGAGAAGATCCACAGGCAGAGAAAAGATCCACGTGACTTTACTTGAGAAAACTGCCATAAACATTACAAATGTTTGTTGAACCATGTTAGACGATTTTATCGGAACGTGTATTGAGTGGCATTAGAAAGTTGTAAGCACGAACAGGAGACTAATAAGTATATGTGTTAAATATGGATTTTAACATAGGTCTGCTTAAGATCGTCTGTGACAGTTTGTGAAATTGTGAACATTCAAGATGGACTACCGGTCGAGGTATCGTAGATTCCCGAGAAATAATGCTCCGTTTCCGCCGACGCCTTTGCAGCGGTACCTGGCCACCCCCGGGTACAAAGCCACCTACAGGAGTCAGTGGTACCACACCATGCCGCAGTCCGGGTACCACACTGCGCCGCAGACCGGGTACCGCGTGGCCTATGTGAACGGCCAGCGGGTGAAGCTGTACACGAGTCCCTGGGAGTCCGCCTCGGAGTCCGCGGACACTCACATGCAGCTGATCGGAAAGCGGAACCACCTGATACTGATCACCCCCCGCAGACACCACGGGTATGGCGGTGGTGACGTCTCCCCCGGGGGGCGGAGGGTGCCGCCAGAGTCTCCCACTTCCCAGGGTTACTACTCCAGTCTCAGCTCCCCCACATCGCCCTTCGTGGAACGGCCGTTGGTACCGGCGCGGAGTTTCTCGTACCAGGACATCTACCAGGCGTCGCGGAGTCCGTTAGCATCGGGGAGGTTCGGGTTCGGTCTCGGAACTCGGAGGACGTATTCCGCTTCTGATGTGATGACCTCAGCGTCAATGTTCAACCGGTATTACGACTACATCCCTTGCACGCCTAGCTACCGTCTGTGGTCGTCTAACTGCGACATCTCCTGCGCCTACGACGACTACAGTTCGGCCGACAACATCTTCAAATTCCGGAAGGCCGGGAGCTGCGACGTCCTGTGCCCTCGTTCTCCATCCTTCGACTTCCGTCCTTTCTCGCCTTTCTCGCGGTTCGACGGTGGAATACTCGGCTACGAGTTCAGGTCGCGTTCGGGAAGCGGCAGCATCATCAGAAGTTCAAGGTCGCACGTGGACTATCACGAATTCCGAACGCACACGCGATCTGAGTGCGATTTCCCTGTGCGGTACCACGGCCCCAGTTCCAAGTCTGAATGCGGCGGATCGCCCAATGACATTGCCACCAGGTCAGAAAGTGGCTTCTCCGTAACCCTCAGCGACCTCGACAATTCCTTTCAGGACGAGGAAACGTGTTCCGTGAGTTCTGCCGACCGCTCCATGGACAGATCGATGGACAGTCTGGGAGTCTTCCCACTGACGGACATGGACTTGGACAGATGCGAAACGGACAGCGTTCACGACAGGACTCTGGACATCGTCTACGAGGACGACAACAGCGACCCCAACCAGGACAACGACGGCAGCAAGAAGACCTCAGGACACGCGTCTGCCAGTAAGAATCTACTAGGTGCCTTTGAACAGAGTCTCGTCGACCAACAGTCCAGAAAATCGCTTGGAGACGATGATGTGTTCAGGCAGCACACAGACACGATGTACATATCTCACGGACCTGATGACCATGTTGATGACTATTCAGAGGCTTCAGGACGTACTGCTGCTGGTGGAGGAAGAGGAAGAGGAGGAGAGGATGACGCTTGTGGACAACACACAGACATCCTGATCCTATCTGGTAGTCCTGACATTCATTTTCCTGATGATTCCGTGGATCTGACAAATAATCATGATGGCAGTCGGATTGTAGGCATATCTCCTGGACATCCCCTCTGTTCAGGTGAACATTGGAATGGTAGAAGACCAGATGATGACGAGGACAGGTTTGTGCAGCATACAGATGTGTTGTATATCTCTGATGGTGGAAATGTGCAGCAGCAAGACATTCCTGATCATGACTTTATCCCCGCTGACCATCCGTCTGTTCTAAGATCCCATGATGAGACTGGTCAAGGCTTCCACGATGGGGCAGTATATCCAGACCATCACCAACAGGGAATGACTCCTGATGCAGACGGTGAAGACTACAAGTTTACAAGGGAGACTATCTACTTCACTGATGGGGACAATGTTCAAATATATGACCGTTTTCTAGATGGTCAGAACAGTGAAGTAACAGGTGAAGTCCGACCCACAGATGGTGAAGAATACAGGCATCATACACTGACACTCTACATCTCTGATGGAGGTAATATTCACCAGGACAGTGAAGTGACAGGTGAAGTCTTGCCCACAGATGGTGAAGAATACAGGTGTCATACACAGACTCTCTACATCTCTGATGGAGGTAATATTCACCAGGACAGTGAAGTGACAGGTGAAGTATTGCCCACAGATGATGACAGTGAAGACACTCAGCATCATGAAGACACTCTTGTCACCATGGATACGGGTGACCCGAGAGAGGATGACGAAGGTGACCTGAGAGAAGATGACGAGGAAGGTGACAGTGGAAGTAAAAGTGATGACAGTGACACTCAAACAGAAAATAGATGTATTCAGTATATTTCTGAAATTGAAGAAAGTGGCACCCATATGGAACATAGACCTATCAAATATATTTCTGAATTTGAAGACAGTGACACACATATTGAACATAGACCTATCAAATATATTTCTGAATTTGAAGAAAGTGACACCCATGTAGAACACAGGCCTATTGTGTATATTTCTGAAACTGATGACAAACATAGAAATAACCAACAAACATTAAGTGCAGATTCTAATCAAATTCACAGACAATTGAGACAAGAACCAGCCAGAACTGAACAAATTCCCATGTCACAAAACTATGCGGAAGATGACCATGATTGCCGTGAAATTACTGCCATCGAACAATCGGAAGAATTTGAAATCATAGAAATGCCTGCGCAACCAGCTTCAACAATGTTGTCGTCTCCAATTACCCAAACCAGTGATCCACCTTTGCACAGCATTAGCAAATATGTGTCGGCAGAGTATGAAATTGCTGATCGTGAGAGCCTAGCCGAGTTTCTCGATGAAAGGGAGATAACTACATCCTCACAGGTACACCTGGCAGCCGAGGACAGCGACAGTGATTTTACCAGAGATCAGAGGTCACTGGGTACATTTGGCAACAATTTGTCAGAAACTGATGAGGACGATGACAATGTTGTACATCGGAGATTAATACAAAATGACAATCTGACATTGGCTAAAACTGTGGTATTAGAAGATAATGGACATGTTGAATCGTTATCAGAAAAAACTGCCGACTTTGTGAGTCGTGATAACGGGACAGGTGATCGGACAAGTGCTGGGGTGTCTTCAGATAAAAGTCAAAGCGGGACAGAGTCTAGAACAATGTATAGTGAGCAGAGTTTCGCGACAGTTGATGTGTTATCGGCTGTCGCGGAAGATATGGATTTATCCGAGACGGTAGAAAACGTACACATCAACAGTACCATACAGTCTCAGGCTGTGACAGGCGAGGTCACAGAACGGTACACATCCCAGCAAGTTTACTACGAGGGCCAGAGCAAATCTCTCGAATCTCAGAAAACTGTAAATAGTGAAACCAGACCCACAGAGTCGACACTCGATACTGCAGCTACAGTTGTATTTGATCAATTTAACATCGGGACTCAGAGAGATAATGAGCAAGAGGGGCTGACAGACGAAAAATCTCCTGATTGCCTTGAGAGTCCGAAACGGAGGCCAGACGGCCAGCTGGACATTCAGACACAGAAAACAGATGACCAGTCCGAAGACGTCGGTGAATCGGCCAGTACCAATGCCAAAACATCCGAGACGAAAACATCCCCAGTTAGAATGAACAGCGACAGGGGCAATGGAACGGAGGATGTAAACAAAACGGGGAATAAACATAACGATGGGGAAAACAACACTGTTACTGCTAAAATCAGTGAGGATGTGTGGGAGGGGAAAGCCAGTGATAGTAGTTACACGATAGCCACGAGAGTTGCCAAGACGGAATTAGGAAGGGGCGGGACGATAACACATGGGGTAGACAGTAGACTACAGGTAGACTCTCGACGCCCCACGGAGGACGTAAGCATTGACGCAGACCTCGGGGGAATCGGTAATCCCCAGGAATTATTAGAAACCGAAAATAGGGACTGTGGTCAGAGACGGGAGGCAGGCTTGTCAGATTCTGGCAGCAGCGCTGATTACTGGGATGAGAGTGTTTACTATGGGGTAGTAAACAACAGAGGGGGAAGTGTGGTAGAGATTGAAATTGACAAAAACAGATCATCGGCGGAGAAATCTGGCGAACAGAGACCCGAGAACACAAATAGTCGGGGCATAACTTGTGTCAGTGTTTGTGAAGGTAAAACTGTGGATGTGTTTAACATTGACGGACACGTGGGAAGTGAAAGTGGTACTTCATCAACTCAGATTGCAGTTCAAATCGATAATAGGAATTCCAGGAGACCCGAAGATTCTGAGAAATCTGAAGAACTTTTTACGAGCGTGAGTGAAGATAAACACGGAAATAAGGTTACAGCAGAAGCATTTCCAGGTGAATCTCTGTCTGTCAGTCGTTATCACTCTCACTGGGACGATCCCGTTGAAAAGGGCATCGCCACACAAGGGAACCGTAATGAACGTGATCTTTGCCCATCGGTTCTACCCACTGCTACTACTACAAAGACGGAGGAAGAATTTGGTCGTAATGTTAATCAGAGTGATGTGTCAGTGCTGAGACCCAGTGATCTCAACAATGCGGACCCAGGAGTCGGTGGACCGCGGAGACCCGGAGGTCGTTATGCGGGTGATCTGCTGAATGCAACAGCTGGCTTCTTGGATAACGGTACAGCGGGAAATAACGAGGGCAGTAATCGTACACGTATTGGTGAACGCATTGATGAGAGTTTAAGCTGGGGAACGGGCAATACACTGGGTGATACACAGGGTTATAAACCTGGATATGTGGCAAGCGGTAGTCAAGTGTCGTCTGCTAGTGTGAAACAGACGGCTGCTAGTTTGAAGCAGACGCAGGAACTGAGTGAAATTGACGGAACAAATTTCACTGACCAGCAGAATTTGAGTGAAATTACCGAGAGAAATATTACTAACCAGCAGAATTTGAGCGAAATGGATAAATTACGTTACACTGACAGAACTGAGGTGACTCTTCCTCAGGAGAAGAAGGCAATAATTCTAACAAAAGTCCAGTACAAAGTGAAGAAGATGACGAAGACCGTGACAAGGACAAACGTGGACGTGAAAAAAGTCCACAAACATTTTACCGGTGATTCGCTGGAACACGAACATTTAAGCAAAGTCGAGCAGATGACAATCGTAAGTCAGAAAACGTGGAGCTCGACCGAATCTCTGGATCAGCCAGTTGAGGAAAACGTCAAAGTCTCGTACCAGGCGACGTTTGACGCGACGCGGGACAAGGACGGACACGAATTACCGTCCTCTCATTTTGAAACAACTTACGAGACAGTTCTACCAACAGATTTCATCAGGACTGCTGCTCTGACTGTCGAAACCGAGGACATCTTGGATGTGACCGGACCAGTTCCGGAAAAAATGTCGCCGTCTCAGGATTCATATTCAGGATCTGAGGAACGAATCAATATGGGGAGATCTCGTGTAATGGAATCTGGTGAGATTGGACACACCGGTGGAATTGAAGACTTGGAAATTGAACTGAAACTGTCGGAATTCGAAGGAGCATCGGAAATATCGGATGAATCAGTGTTCGCAGTTGGTCCCGAAAATGTGACAGTTTTATCTGATGGTAAAAAAGTATTTAGAAATAATTCTTCTGATCCAAACCAAGATACTAGAGTTAAAACTGCTGGAAAGAAACGATCGAAGTTAAAGAAAAATGTGCCAAAAGATTCGAAAACTGTGTGTACAAATACAGAGTCACGTGACATTCATGACGACGTTGATTCGAGCAGGAATCCTCAGCCGACCTACACTGACAGGATCGAGATCTTCTCTAATGCTAAATCTCCGAGAACGGTGAAGAAGATTCGCTGGACGACGGAGCGGAACTTCGCCGATGACAAACTGATATGCACCTTCTACGAAGATGCCATGAACATCAGACCCGAAGAGGACAACGCTATCTACATATTGGAGGACAATATTCACGTGCCGGACAAATCCATGGACAGGCTAGAAGAATTTGTAACTTTGCCGTGCCAGACGTCATTTAAAATGCATGTGCACTTCCCCGTGAAGAAACCAATTTGGACGTACGATCTGGCTAGTCTGAGGGTGGTGAGTCGTGATGAAACGTATCAGACAGAAAACAGCAGTGAAAGTGAATTGAAAATCAGCGATGAAACACATCAAACAGAAAATCTCAGTGAAAGTGGATCTAAAACCAGAGATGAAATTCATCAAACAGAAAATCTCAATGAAAGTGGATCTAAAACCAGCGATGAAATTCATCAAACAGAAAATCTCAGTGAAAGTAGAAATATAACCAGCAGGAGAGACATGGCTATTAAGCCTGACAGAGTTGTCTCCCCTGATCGTACAAGTCTCGGTGAAACTGTAAACACAACAAACCAGCATGAGTGCAGTGGTACGGCTACAGAAAATGTTGACATTCTAAACACGCCAACAAATAATACCCAGATAATTAATCCCATGCATAATCGATCTGAAATTGCGACAAACGTGCGAGATTTTGCAGTGATAAAACATGCAGCAGTTACATGGACATCCGATACTGTTGACGGTACACCCAGTAATGAGAGAACAGAGAAACAGGATTCAGGAAATGATTTCAGTGTAGGGAGTTTACCCAGTACAAATGATAGTAAACAGGAGGCTAGGACTGATGATAACAGTGTTGAGAGCAGGCGTGTGGAAACTGATACTGTTGATATGGTCACAGCAGCTGAGCATCCGGAAAGTTATCACACAGTCTGGGGGGAGGAGAAACATGATTATGATGCAGACATTTTTTTAGGTGGTGGCTTGAATGAACTAGGTAATAATGACGTCAATGCTGTAGATAAAGTGTCAGATTCTTCAGAAAACCGTGACGAAAGATTACTTAAAAGTGATGAAATTTCTCGAACATCGGAAATGTCTCCGAGAACCACCGTTAAAACCAGAATTCAATCCGGTGCAGAAATGCAAGCCAGCGGAGAAATGCAAGCTGGGGTGTCGTGTTCGGATGTTGATACACGGACAAGTGACAAAGACATACCGCGGGGCAAATTGGTAGCGACAGATGGCGGGATACATAGTACTGCTGACAGACAGCGTGATTTATCAGAACCATCTGAGACTGTTTTAGAGTACCGTTATCCCGAGGCAGTGGGTAATCTCCATGAACAGGATGATGAGCGGTACTCCGCTGTGAGAGATAGGAACTGGGATGTGCTACACAGAGCCGATACTCTTCCTGCAATAGTGACAGCCCGACTCGGTGATAGAGACGCCAGTGTGAAGGACAGACCAGATGATCTGACAGCCGACAGGGCTAATACCGCCAGGGCTCATGTCCAGACGACAGACACCCTGGCAGTTACACGCACCTTGACATCCCACCCTTGTGAAGTTCCCAGGTTTATCTCTCCGAGTGGGAGACCAGATAGAGTCGGAGCTAACGAGGAGGATACAGTTCTGATTCGCGATGAAACCAGTGGGTTAAGTACTGTTAGAAATAAGTCAGGTGCGACGAGGCCAGGCGATTGTCCACGCACGACAGAATCCAAGGAGGAGGGAGAAGACTGGGTATACGAGAGTCGAGCAGGGATAGAACTATCCACCGATCTCGGAGCAGTGCGTGTGTTTACATCCAGCCCGCGCGAAGAGACTACTACGCAGGTCCGCGGGTCAGGTGTAATAGCCACGGACACTGTTATTGAAACAGGTGGGAATATTGACCCACACCGTGTCAAGGACCCGTCCACCCTCCGTCAATCAATAGACTCTGCCGATGATAGATCGGCCTACACTGATCGCAGGGAGGTGGGAAAGTTAAATGCTGAAACAAACGTGGAAAGCGACGTCTGCTCGAAGTCAATTACTACAGATGATGGAATGCTGATTACTGAGACCCGGTTACTGGATAACGGATCGGGCGATATCAAATATGCAAATGTGTTCTCGGCTTCATCCGACCGTCGTAAATATCCAACAAAGGGAAGTGTCGGCATTGTGAAAGTCGCGGGGACAATTGTTGGCAGTGCGTCTGAGCCGCGCGTCGTCGAGAGACCAGTGACAGTGACGAGAGATCTTAATGAAAGTGCCGAGGTCCCGATCCAGTTGGAAGACGAATCGTTAGATCACGACAGAGACAGTAAAATTGAAGAATTCTCACAGGCCTTCAGGAAGTATTCTGCCGAAGAGCTGCCGTTGCGACAGAGGAAATCCAGCGATGACTCGAAATCCGTGTTACGAAACGACAAGCTTACAAGTGTAAGGCCTACAAGTGTGAACACCGAGGGCACCGTGCAAATTAAACAGCCAGCTGAAATGTCGCAATTCGATTACGACGACTGGTCTCACAACCAGACTGCGCAGGAGCAGATCCGGGTTAACAGGAGCACCGACGACGGACTGAAATTCATCGAGGAGATATCTCAAAGCTCCGGGTCCATATCGTTCCGACTGGAGGAAGCTTCATCGCCCGACGACGTCAACCGCAGCATGTGCTCGGACCAGCTTGACCGTCTAGACTGGCTGGAGAGCCAGGTGAGCAACGACAGCTTTGACCAGTGGTCAGAGAACCGCCGGACAACTCACCATGTCCTCGTCACAGGGCAGGTGGACTACAACAGCGACGCCGAGGAAAACAACAACAATTTCACGAAAGAAAGCTACTCCTCGTTTATTGATTCCGACAGCGCCGACCTCGATACATCGCGACACTCCACGTACTCCATGACGGTCACCGGGCAATTACGCGAGAATGAGATACCTATGTCTCCGATGTCAGCAGATGGGCGGACTTCTCGAGAACATATGTTTGGGGAACTGAAGGAAGACTGGTCGGATATGAAATCCAGTGATGGCTATTTTTCCTCGGCAAATGAACAGATGAGCAGTGAGTTCAGACATAATGTTACGTTCGATACCATCCGGAGTTTCTCGTCAACGTCCAGCGACGGGTATCAGTCATTTGTCAGCGACCATATGACCGGGGAATTGCGGCACCCGCCACCCTACGAGTCCCATATGCATCCAACGTCCCCGGAACAGCAGGAGATCGAAGATATCGACGAAGATTTGAAGGCGACGATTCGCGAGTTCGAAAATTGGAGCGTACCGCTTTCTACAGAAGACCGTCAGAACATCAATGAAGCAAAATCGTTTACGTCTGTTGACCAACAAGTTAATGTGATCTCGCCAGATATCGACGCACGTATGAGTGGTCAGTTCTATTCATCTTCCGCTGAAAATGTTCGTGGTAGGAATACCGTAAGGCCAAAATCGTTCCCTACAACGGAAGACTCTATTGTGAAAACTAGTCATAATCTCGCCAAAGTGAAAATCGGGAAGTACACTTCAACCAGTGAAAGTGCGGTCAACAGGAAACTTGGCAAGTTGACTTTAATCTCAGAAAATTCATCTGGTCAAGTAATTGATCGCTTGCCCCGGAGCGAGACTGAGATATCTGTCAAATCTCATTCTGAACATGATGACCAGCGGACACGTGATGGACAGACAAGCGGTCTTGACAGACAGATGCATAATCAGTCAACCGAAGATTCAGACCTAGGCGTCGTACACTTGGGACGGTCCTACCAACCTGTAACATCGACGTTGGTGAGAAGTCAACACGTTACTAGAACCGAGACGCGCACTTCCAGCGATGTGACTGACAGATTGAGTGATCATGGGACTCGTGCATCCAGTGATCATGTGACTAACAGATTGAATGACCACGTGATCCGAACATCCAGTGATCATGTGACTAGCATATCCAGTGATCATGTGACTAGCATATCCAGTGATCATGTGACTAACAAATTCGGTGATCATGTGACTAACAGATCGAGTGACAATGTGGTCCGAACATCCAGTGATCATGTGACTAACATATCGAGTGATCATGTGACTAACAGATCAAGTGACAATGTGATCCGCACATCTAGTGATCACGTGACTACCATATCCAATGATCATGTGACACGCCCATCCAGTGATCACACAACTTATAAATCAAGTGAGCGCGTGATTCACACATCGGGCAGTGTTGTGACTAACAGATCCAGCGAACACGTGACGCGGACATTCACGGATCAAGCGACTCTCAGTGTGCACAAATTGAAACCCTTCGTTTCATCGTCAGCGTCTCCATCAACCGGGATGTCGCGCTCATCTCCATCGGCCGCTGGCGTCAAGTCCGGTTCCAAGACGAGGACGGTCGCCTCCTACGAGCGAGAGACGTACGAGAACGTCCCACCGGCCATCAGCGAGGAGGTGAGAGAGGACCTCCTGCACCACGCCCACGGATACTTCGCCTCGTCGGTCAGTGTGACCCTGAGCCGGACCTGGAAGGAGTTCGAGAAGCTGTGGCACAGCGTGGACGACTCATCCTGGAGCGGCGTCCTGTATCCGTTCATGTACACGTTCGTGTTCCAGAAGTCCGTCGGCGGGGACGGAGAGAGGAGCCAGGCAGACAGGATGAGCCAATTCGAGAGGCTGTACCCCCTGCTGCTGATCGAGGACGTGGAGCGCTGCCAGAACCATGTCTGCTCCGCGCTGTACGGCGAGGAGTACCGCACGCAGAGGAAGGCGCAGAAGTACTTCCTACGCGGGTTCACCAAGGACATCCCCAGTCTGTGGCGCACGAAGCGGCGGCAGTCGCTGATGCCGCTGTGCGAGATTCCCGAGGAGCGGATCGTGTCGTTCGACAACAGCGACAGCGTGCTCCTGCCCACGTGTCACTCCACCACAATACACCCGTCGCTCGTGTCGTTCAGGTCCGTGTCGAAAACACAGTTTCATAGATTCGCCTCCGAGGGCGATGGTGTCGATTCTCGGTCGGGGTCGGGAGCGGGAGATAATTCAATGGATCTAAGAGGAGATAACTCAGATCACACCCTGCAGTACATCTGCCAGGGCGACGTGTCCGACCCGACCATAATGCTGTCGAAGAGACTCCGAGACCTGGGGAAGGACGAGAAAGACACGGATATACTGGACGATGTCCTGCTTCGAGGACTCAGGCACTATCACCGTAAATTCATTCGGTTACATCAAAGTGTCAAAGGTGAAGTCCGGAAGGTGAAGGTCAGGAGACAGCTATTCCCTTCCCGGACTGAGACAATCTACGAAGAGGAAGAGGACGAGAAATGTGTGAATTAGAATGTGTACGATTGAATTAACGTGGATTAGAATGTGTACAATTGAAATATGTGGAATAGAATGTGTGCCATTGAAATATATGTGGATTAGAATGTCTACACTTGAAATATGTGGATTAGAAATAACATAGTGTACAATTGAAATAACATAGATTAAAATGTATACAATTGAACTATATGGATTAGAATACGTACAATTGAAATACGTGAATTACAATATGTACAATTGAAATACGTTAATTACAATATGTACAATTGAAATGCTATATTACATACCTTTACATAGAAAAATAACTGAATTTGTTCTTACATATTGTAAAATATTAGTTAAAAATGACTGGAAATGTCCACAAATATTGCAAATTTGCTCGATCTAGATCTGAAAGGAATTTCAGATACTGATTATATTTTAGTCAGAATATAATTTCAAAGTAATAATTTAAAAAAAATATATGAATATTTACTTATTTTCCATAAATAAAAAACAACTTCAAAACGAAAGCAGAATTATTAGTATTACAAATTTAGTAAATGTCCTGTAACATGTATTCTGAAAATGGATGGGCAACACTAAATGTTGCAAGTTCTTTACGCAACAAAAACACACACACTAAAAAAGGAGAAATTAGGAAGATTATTGGAATTTTGCTAACAGCTGGTCAACCTGATCAATATTTCTATTCACAATCTGGGTCAGAGCAAATCCTCCCATGATTTAAAAATAGAACAAAACAGAGCTAGTGCAATGTAATGGACATTTGTTTGATTTCCCTTAAGAACACATCTAGAACACAGCTCTTGTATTAATACTTGAATTAATACCCATGGTGTCACTAAATTCTGTGTAATGCTACAAATCTTTAGTACAAGTATTAATATTTTTTTCTAATTAATCAAAGAATTCCATTCTTTATATCGTCACAAATTGGTGAAAGATTCCTGCAGTGACGTTAAACTCCATATTCACTCACCATTCTTTATATTATTTTTATCATGGAAGCGGACAGTTTATTATTATAGAATATTATTAGCCGATGGTTGCTTCCGTGGTCAATATTAATTACGGTACTGCAGATAATGTCAAAGCTAATCTGGCAACGAGGTGTTTGTGATAAGCTACGTTACCAGACCCCATTCAGAAATTACGTGTGATAAATTCACTGTGTGTGATAAATACACCACTGACTGGAGGGGCTAGGATAGATTACTTAACGTAATTTGGCTGTGATTGCCAGATGTATAGTGAGAAAGGGGTTGATCTAATTCCATTCCAGTAAGTTGGGCGTGGATACGTAATGAACTGTAGGATATGTAAGCAAGTCTAGGATACGGAGGGAAGTATAGGATAGTCAGCGTTTATTCGTGTTGACGGATAAGCAGCAACGGAATGGATGTATCAATTAAGCATGAAGAAAAATCCTTTAATGATAGACAGGGCTGAGTGAGATGTTGATGCTCAGATTTAGGAATGTTGCCAAAATGTCAGTGATATGTTGCCAAAATGTCAGCTGTTTTGAATTACAATTTTGTTTACTCGTATACATGTACAGTGGCTTGATTTCAGAGGAAGTTATTACAAGTTTACAATTATTTAAGTACTTTATGCTTGTAGTGATTTGAATTCATGGTATATATACTGAAGTACAAAAGAAAGTTTCCACTTTGTTTTTTAAAATATTTATTAAAACACCAAGATATTTTGTGTT
>JAVCKZ010138105.1:0-21306 GCA_034780755.1 Lepetodrilus elevatus
ACAACCATGCACTTCAGCAGACATTACCAGGTTCTGTCAGACCTGTGACAACCATACACTTCAGCAGACATTACCAGGTTTTCACATATCATCGACAACCATGCACTTCAGCAGACATTACCAGGTTCTGTCAGACCTGTGACAACCATACACTTCAGCAGACATTACCAGCTTCTGTCAGGACCTGTGACAACCATACACTTCAGCAGACATTACCAGGTTCTCTCAGACCTGTGACAACCATACACTTCAGCAGGTTCTCACATATCTACAACAGCCATACATTCCAGGAAACTCTCGCAGACATGCTTTCATACACAGTGATTGATGACCAGAAACGACTTCCCACTGAAACCTCCATTACACGTATTTACCAACGTCGGAACGGCACATAATATATTGTGGAAAAATCAGATGTCAAGACGCACAATGTGCCCATTACCGTGGCAACTAAACACGAGGTCCGTGACATCGATGTTATCAATATTGCTGGCTACAGGAAAAGCTACGAGCTAAAGCATAAAATTGGTTCTGATCATTATGTAATATGAATCCTATCAATTGTGTTCCGCGCCCAGGCAGAAGATATCAATAACATCTCGGCCTGGAAGCGTTTCGTAGTGAGCCACACCAGTCCCTCTTCTGCCAGTACTCACAGCGGAGCCAGATCTTAAAACCAGTCGTCAAGTAACTAGTTTATCTGAGAGAACTTGTCAGGTTGATAATCAGATACGTGATGCAGAAGATATTAATATTATCTTAGTTGGGGGGCATTTTACATAAAAGCATCGTGCACTTTTTCATATCACTTTTGACTGCTGTAGTGGATTCTATATCCAGTTGTGTGATAACTAGTTTATCTAACGTACAGTTGTGAGGACGATACAATCAGATTCTCCACATGTGGTGGTCGTGATCTATTGTCCTTAACCATGTCTACTAGCACCCTACGACATCCCGCGTCAGATGGCGGAAATTTCCTTTTAGAAACATGATTATCTCTGACCCACAGAGGCATGGTTAGTTGTGTGGGAAGTAGTTTCTTCACCCAGCGGGGACTGTCTGTGATCTGCAAATCTAAGTACAATAAAACAAGAAAGTGATCAATATTACCCGTTAATATCCATTTCCTTAATACACTGCAACATAATATAGTCCAATATTGCCATTCCGATTGGAAGCAGTGGCCGTGGTAATATAATGTATCCGTCCCAGTGGCGGTAGTAATATAACGCATCTGTTCCACTGGCTGTGGTAATATGATGCATCTGTTCCACTGGCTATGTAATATTATGTATCCATTCTGAGATAGCATTCCATCAATCTCACATGGTGTTAAAAGATAACATATTGGAAATACCGGTATACAATATATTTATTTTTAAAGAAATATTTTTAATTAACGAAAAATGAGAAACCAAGTTAACAGCTGAGAGCAATTCCATGAAAATAATTTAAAATACTGAAATTAAAATTAAATAATTGTGAGATGTGTAAAAATGTACCTGGTTGCAGGCTCACTGCATTAGGAGTACTCCAGGGGAAATATCAATACATAATTTGAGTGGCGATGTCGCCCGATCATGTTGTACACCACTATTGATTGCTATTTTTCCATGAACAAATATCTCAAGACAACTTTAAAGCCCTACCTCCTGCTTGGAATGAACAAAATACGGAAACTTTCGATTACGTCATAAAAACACCATTCTAAAATTGTGTACCGTAATTACAATTCCAAGTTTTTTTAATAAAAATATGAAACATGAATATATTTTTAACCTCCTCCATGCTGAATAGCTTCCATATGGCATCTCTGGTCGCTGGCGGGATGGTGGTGGTTAACAGTTTTTTACTTTTTAGCCATGGCTTAGTCTGCTGACAATGTCCATTATGCTGTCCACTTGCAATGTCCATAAAGCTTATGCCCTTGCAATGTCCATAAAGATTATGCCCTTGCTATGTCCATAAAACATATGCCCTTGCAATGTCCATATAGCTGTGCTGTTGCAATGTCCATAAAGCTTATGCCCTTGCAATGTCCATAAAACATATGCCCTTGCAATGTCCATATAGCTGTGCCGTTGCAATGTCCATAAAGCTTATGCCCTTGCAATGTCCACAAAGCTGTGCCATTGCAATGTCCATAATGTTGTGACATTGCAATATCCATATAGCTTATGCCATTGCAATGCCCATAAAGCTTATGCTGTTGCAATGTCCACATAGCTGTGCCCTTGCAGTCCATATAGCTGTGCCTTTGCAATGTCCATCATGTCCATATAGCTGTGTGCTTGCAATGTCCATATAGATGTGCCCTTGCAATGTCCATAACGCTGTGGGGGGCACTAAGTCCACTGACTCCTTGACCAGTACAGTCATTATACACTTTGTGAAATTGACCGTTATTATCTCGACCTTGAGACGCGACTAAGGCTATTGTGTTGACATGTTAAGGCTGTTATATGAACCACAGAGTCTATAGGTATTTGTGCGCTGGATTATTGCTTGGGTTACAGCTCAGAGGCTCAGGATATATTAATAGTTTCAGAATAGTTAATAGTTAACCTTGGAAATTGTCGAGAAATATTCATAGCATTGACTCTGTCTGATTCCCCAATGGATTAAACCCTCTCCACATCGAAGGCAACCAGAGATGCCCTACATAAAAGATGTCTAATCCAGCAGGGAGAGGGTTAATGAAAATTAGGTCTCTCTGTCTGCCTCTAGGACAGAGGAGGTTAAATGTCGGCCGTGATTTAATATGTTCTGAACATTCAAGACTTCTATATATGGAACACTGTGTGTGTCTTAATATATTTATGGTTGCATCACATGCGCTAACATCCGGAGCCATTCATCTTCCTTATAGATATTGTCCAGTTCCATTTTGGAAATGTCAGTTCATCAGACGAAGCTAAATAGTCCATAAACTTGCCTTGTTTGCGTGTTCTTAGTAGATCTAATGGGTCCGGGGTCTATGGGCTTGAAATTGCTGGTAAATTGGATGCCAGTCTGTGAAGTCTGTGGCAGTATGGAAAGTAGCATGCTAAAAGACGGACAAAACACAGACAATAGCATGCTAAAACACAGACAATAGCTTTCTGAAACACAGACATTAACTGACTTAAAACAGACAATTGCATGCTAACACATGGACAATAGCGTGCTAACACACAGCCAATAGCTTGCTTAAAAGACCGACAATAGCTTTCTGAAACACATACATCACATAAACAGTTTTCATTTTACAAGGGGGACATGCCACTAAGATTGTTGTTTACTTCTCTGAAATAATTGGTCCCATATGATACAAATCTGAAATGTGATGTCGTTTTTTTTTATCTGTCACTAATTTAGATAATTGAGCCAGCTAGAGATGTGTCTCGCCATTGTAATTCTACCAACCCTTTTTACAAACTGTGTAGATAATACAAGAACTGACTAGGAGGACAGATAGGAGAAAGCAATACTTGAGATTAGACGATCACGGCCGTGGAACGGTGGTCAAGTAGTCTGAGAACAAAACATAAGAAAGTTGTTGTGTTTAACCCTCTCCCTGCTGGAGGCAACTGGTTATGCCCTAAATACTAGTAGCAGTGCCTGTGTCTAATCCAGCAGAGAGAGGGTTAAAGGGTTGTTCTGAGTGTCGTGTTGGTCTGATCGGGACACGGGTGTGGGTTTATTAGTTATGTTCGACTGACCACAATAGAGGTCAGGTCTATTGGTGAGACAAGTCATGGAGGTCTCATTTACTGTCCAATTTCAAGTCATAGTCACAGATAGTTGTAACTATTGAATAGACAAATATATTGTACCTGAGAATAGACAAACATATTGTTCCCTGAGAATAGACAAAATATTGTTAGCTGAGAATAGACCATCATGTTGTTAACTGAGAATAGAAAAACTTATTGTTAACTGAGAATAGACAAAATATTGTTAGCTGAGAATAGACCATCATGTTGTTAACTGAAAATAGAAAAACTTATTGTTAACTGAGAATAGACAAACTTATTGTTAGCTGAGAATAGACAAAAATATTGTACCTGAGAATAGACAAACATATTGTTCCCTGAGAATAGTAAAACTTATTGTTAGCTGAGAATAGACACAAATATGTCGTTAACTGAGAATATGTGTTTATTTTGTTCAAGCACATATCGTTTATTTATCATCTCGTATCCTACTAGTTATCATTTTTTTACGACATGCTTCACATTAATCATACCCTTGGATACAAAAAGGTAACAGCCATATTAAACTGTATCCAATATTCAATATTCTAAGCCTACCATCAGTACATGAAGGTTATGGAGGATATTACTTTCTACGCTGCAAAAAAAAAAATAAAAAAAATAAAAAAATTTTCCCAGTTTCTTCCTGAATATTCACTGAAGTTCATCTGACATTGATCTGTTAAGTCTGTTAGGATGGTTAGGATGGTACACTAGCGCTGAAAGCCAGGATGTCTGGCGTCGGTAACATTTGATCAGAGTCAGCAACTTCTTCCAGATTTTTTTTGATATTTTACATTCATTACCATATTAAAATTTTGAGTTCAGAATGAGTTGGTTTCTATTAGCGATGTTTCTTTGAGCAAAATGAATAAGACAAGGCTAAAAGTATACAAGTTAACGGTTTTGCTGGTTTGCCGTAATTGTTTTGGAGTGGACTTTAGAAGGTTAAATTTCTTCCTGTTATCGATGACAACTTAGCAGGTGAAGTACCGTAAGCTGGCGTTTCATTGGTCGGATAATTGACGTTATCGGTTGTACGTGGAGTATTAAAAGTACATTTGACTAGTTTGCACTTGCTGGCAGTGTACCTCAGCACCATTCGCTCGTGAAGTATTGAAACGTATTTGGACATCACGCATCAAGCTGAATGCTGTGACACAAAAGTCTTGACGCGATAATAAGCCACTCAGCTAAAGCATGTTGGCTGTCTGTCATGCCGCCGTCGTGAAAGTGTCGTCATGTCACACATGACAACCAACGCCATGTAATAACACACTGCAGAAACACACATAATGGCCACTTACGTCGGCGTACAAAAGAATACTTTTAAGAATTGACGTCTGAAGTTTTGACCTTGATCACCTGATGGGAGAATTATTCTTGGCTTATGCGTCCATAAAAAACTCGCTAGTTATGTTATATTTATGGATTACAGTATGCCAAGATTTGATTCCTGGATTAATTTAAATGAGTTATTACTTTGATTTATAATGTGCTATCAGTATCGCGTACAATGTGTTTTGCATTAGTCTTGCCATAGAAACCTATTAAATTGTTTCTCAGCTCCCTTTTAAAATTTAAAAACAAAAATATAAAAACTATTAATTACACTAGGCACACCTGTACAAAATAGTTATAACTGTTGTTTTTTTTGTAACTCTTATATTATTTTATTATTTTTTTCTCCTAATCTTTAGCATGTGTTGTTCTGTAAAACAAATTGCCTTGAAATCCAAAGATCTGCCTGTTTTCAGAACCATGAAAACATGACTCTTTCAGCAGCAAATAACTTGGGGCCCCATTCCACAAAACAATCGTAGCACTATGAAATTTGCAATGTCATGTAGATGTCTAGGGGTTACAACTCTCATTGCGCTACGATCAATCTGTAGAACATATGCCTGAGCATTTAACCCTCTCACTGCTGGATTAGACAGATACACTGCTCTTTAGGGCACTTTCGGTTGCCTCCAGCATGGAGAGGGTTAAACAAATCTATGGTTTATTATTATTATTATTATTATTATTATTACTAATATCTCATCATGATTTTGATTTATATTTTGATACTTACCACAAAACACACTAGAATTGTCCCTTCTTAATTCCAATTATTATTATTATCATTATTATGATGTTGATTTCTATTATTATCATTATTATGATGTTGATTTCTATTTCGATACTTACTCAAATACGCACTCGAATTGTCCCTTCTCGAATTCGTAGATCGTGTTTTGTCGTAAGTATATCGCAGAAATAATTTAATTTTTTTTAAAATATTATTAAAATGTCTGACTTTGCGTTCGTTCTGGTTCCAGGTTATTGTACGGGTCAGAAGACGGTCACAATACGGAAGTCCGCGAGTTTAGGCGGCCAGCAGAAGTTGGACTGCGAGTTGAAGTATCCTCATGGGGTGCCGGTGTCCTACATCATCCAGTGGAAGAAGGACGGCATCACGCAGCCCATCTTCATCAAGTACGACGGCTACCCCGCTCAGGTACCCCACCATCGGTACCGAGGCCGACTCAAACTGGCCGACGTCGTGTCGCTACAGATCAGTCGCATCGAGGCTGAGGACGAGGGATGGTACGAGTGTAATATTATATTTATCGACGGCGCGGAGGAGACGACGGTGAACGGGTCGTGGATCTACCTGACTGTGCACTGTGAGTACCGTATGCCGTTTTGTGTTTTTGTGAAGGGGGGTGGAGGCAGATGCAGATCCAGATGGTCTAGGAATTAATCGAGGGTGTTTCGAGTTTCAGAGAAATACTTATTCACTATTGTGAAGGTGGTTGCTGGTTTATCATAAATATAATAAAGTTTTTGAAGACCAAATATATAGCAAAATCTGACTTATATCCTTTCGTGAATACGGACCTAGGCTTCTTTTCCGCTTAAGTCACAATTGTCTGTTGCCATCCTGGTGCACAATACTATAAATTTATAGTTTCATCCAGTCTAAGAATTTCAAGGAAATATTTTTAATTTCCACATTTTTTTACGCCCAAATCATCATCTTTAGATTGATGTCTATGTTGTTGTTTTTTTAAACATTTGAGTTTCGATAAATGATTAGAAATTTTAGTATGTGGAAATTCTTTAATATCATTCCATTATATAAGTGAAGACCACAAAACGTGGAATTGCATTGTAAACCATACAATTCTGGCACATGTAATGATGCAATTTGGAACGGGCCTTAGTAATCTTTCCACACATTATCTGGTGCTTCTTTGAAGATGATACAAGACAAAAAGGTAAGTGACCACCACCCCCCCAGGGGTATTAAGAACGGTTTTAATGGAAGTGTGTATTCTAAATGACCAAGAACGAAAACTAAGACTTTTTAGACATATCAGAGCCTCTGGAATCTTAGCGAATTCTCCAGCAAGTGCACCTCGTCTCGTCCTAGTCTCGTCCTAGTCTCGTCCAATCTCGTCCAATCTTGCTGCTTTGGCTTATTTTCAATAATGATCAAACTTCCAGCCCTGCCAGATCATGATTTAGCTAATTATTTTGGACTTTATTACGGACCTGCTTAAAGTTGCTCGCGTGATTGACACCATCGCGAGTCCCTGATCCAGCCAATCTGCCTGCAATATGTCCGGGATCCCGGCACGTGATCCGAGATGCCTCGCGACCTGCTCAGTGTGACAGCCAACTAATCTTGCCCCGTGATCAATGTCTGCATCAAGGCAAGCATTGGCCGTGTCAGAAACTTGACGAAATGTCATATTTTGCAGCGCTTCCGTTTTTACGATATCGTCTTTTCCCCTGTTTACACGTTTATGCACTTTGTCAAATTCAAAAAATGGATATTAAAATGCGCAGTTTTTATAATGTGTTGACATATTTTGATATAGGAGATACTGTTAAATATTGAACATTTCCAAAATTGCTATGACGAAGTCAGGTTACAGCGAGGGAAAGTACCTCAAATTGCTACGACTAGATCACGTTACTATGTTGCCTTTAGCCTCGGCACAATCAAAAAGGATTATCCTGGTGTGAGCGTCCAAGCAACCCCCTCCCTGCAGTCAATTACCTCCCTTAGTTGGACTTGTCTCTAATTAGGAAATATAGAAAGTGCGAGATATTATTAAACACGGATCAGCGCGGTTAATTCCGTGCTCGTAATTAGACCAGCACGAGGTTGCCGGTATCCGATCCTCCCCGACTGACGACGGCCGAGAACAGAACCTGTATGACACCGACCACTGGGTTTCTCTGGTATTTACTGCTCCAGACTTTCGGTTTTAGACTGTGACAAAAAAAAAAGGCATTAGGTAGATAATTGAGTGATTATTTAAGTAATTTTCAGGTTATTTAGATGACAGTCGGTCCACGTTTGACCGGTGTCTGACGGCGGTCTATCCCGGCTGATTGGGATCCGAAGCGAAGCCATTCTGGCAATGGTGAATCCTTGTAGGGACTTCTGAGAGAGATTCCATCCAATGCTGCTTAGAGGCTTGACTAATTAAAGTAGCTGGTACCATAAAATTCTCATTTCTCTCAATGAACTTCCTAATTTATTAACGTATGTTGCTGTCCCCATTTCGACGTCAAGGTAATTTTTCTGTCGTTGATGTCTTTTTCTATGGTTTTATGTTCCAACCATAAAATTATTTTGCGTTGGTAACCACAACTTTTAACCATTTGACTTCAGATGTATTGGAGCAAGATCAGAGGCCTGTTCAGAAGGACGAGTTTACGCGATATTTACGCAAGTTATTGCGTGACGTCACATATGAAGGATGAAGGTTGCTAAGGCTATTTCACGCGTGTACTCGCGGGTTCGCGCCCTCCCGAACAGGCCTCAGTAGAACCAGTTTCTTAAAACCCTATTGTTTTACTTGCATAATAACTTTAGTGGTATGACCTAGTTTCTAAAAAAATACAGTCAAGTACGAATTAAGTATACATCAACACTTTGGGATTTGTCATTTACATATTTTTAACTGCAGATGTTTTTGAGCCGAGCAAGATAACAGTCTCCAGACAACTTATCTCAGGTAATTACAGGATTTCCAGCCACTTCCGCGCGAGTTTGTAAAAGACAGTTTTTCCATCACGGGATTATTTTTGTGTAATCTGGTGGGAAATTACTTCATTGTAGAACATGAGATTTAAAAAAGCGAACGTAATCATGGGAAATCATGGCGGTCATTAATAATTATTCGGAAATACGGATTACCAGAATACCGTGCGACATAGACCAGTGAGGAATGTGCGGGTTTAACCTTCTCCCTGCTGGATTAAACACAGGTGCAGCCATTTACTGCATCTCTGGTTGCCTTCAGAATGGAGAGGGTTAACCTTCTCCCTGCTGAATAAAATCAAAGTGCATGTGATTGGGCAAGTTAACTCGCCTTCAGCAGGGAGAGGGTTAAAGGTGGCACGGCCCATTTCATTGTTCGTAAACCTGGACAAGACACAGTGTTCACGCCGAGGAGTATGAGTTAAATTCAGGAAGCACGTGGTGTGCGTGCATGATTGTCGATACCGGTCACGGACCAAAGACTAGCAAACACAATTTCGATCTTTTTTTTCGCCCACAAGTTAAACTACTTGTTTGACCTCGTGAATAAATCATGAATATGTAAATTCATTGTGTTGACAGGCATTTACAGGTAAATAACTTTTGTCTAATCTGGGATGTAAATTAGTATCGTCTAACGTGGTATGACTATGTGCTTGGGAGTACTAGTCAACATCATTCATCTTTCACGGAAAGTTTCATTTCTCTCAATTGTGATACTTTGACAGATGACATTAAACTTTTCTTATGTACGTTCTTAAAGTAGCATTGTTGAAAATGATACATTGTGTTTCCTTGTTCTTTATGCAACTTGTTTTTCCATTATCGGTTGTACATAAATATTACAGAAATCTTCTCGCACAAATATATAATTAATTTAATTGACGAAGGCAATTTCAAATATAAATCTGTAATGTCGTGAAGAGCTTTCTATCAATGAATGCTGCCAATAGTAATTTAGACTTCTGCGTTTCTCGTAAATTTTCTGTTACGGTAACTACGATACATAACTTTTGGGGTTAGATAATTTAACCATATTTTAATCACAACGCTGTTGTAGTGCTACAATAGTTGTAACTGGGCTCCCGCCACAATAGAAAGCGTTGACGTTACAATACCGGTAGTTGTAGCCTACAAGAGCGTCGTGCAATGGGCACCCGGATGAATTAATGTGTTTTGCATCTTTTAAAACACAATCAGTTAGGTATACTTTGTATACAATACTTTTTGTCATATTCTTAATGCAAATGTTTTCAATAAGGAGAGATTTGATCAGCAGGTACTAAATTGTTTATTATGTCTATAAGCATTTGATGTATATCGTTCTAATAGACAATATGGTCCCTCCTGGATATTATGATGTGTTTATTTGATTTAATAGTTAATTGGACGTAATCATTAATGATCATGTGACTCCGCAGTGAATTCCCGGGAGCACGTCATTGGACGCCTTCTAAGACCACAGCGTGGACCCACCTTTCTTACCAAAATTGTCATTAAAGGGACGCGATAAATAATTTACATCAGATTGGGAAGTCCTAATTAGATATAAAGTAACTAGAGCTCGGCTCAAACAGACTAGAATATGTCTTTGTATTAGTAGGTTCAAGCTTGAATGTTTTTGGCACGGTAAATGTAGGAATATTTAATATCTTGGTATATATCATATATTCAATACATTTTATTAACATGTAGCATTGTTGTCACACAATGCAAATCACAGCCATTGCACTTTTGGACATCAGTTAACATTAAATATATTAATCATGTTAATATCAGACCGATTCTCTTCAATCCAGCTCATGGAGCTAGTATTATTATGACGGGCTCAAACAAGGCAACACAAGTCAGCTTTATATTTGAATATCGGCACTTTTGGAATTGGGAACCAATACTAATTAAAGCTGTGATTCACTGCGGTGCTATTATATCGCGGATTGCGCGTACTTAACATGCTTAAGAGCAATGCGCTGTTCTTTTTCTCGTTTCATCGTACTAATCGTATTCACCGTAGTTGCTTTCATTTTCTGTACAGTTTGTCCTCGTAATGCGATCATGGATTTATTAACGATAAATTCAGGATCAAAGTTATTTTTTTCCTCCGGATCTGCAGATGCTCTCTTCTTTCTGTCGTTTTTTTTCCCATTATTATTTCTGCGGCCGCGGTTCCGTGGCGGTGCTGTTTTATAGATCCGCTCGCCCATCTCTGCGACTTTAGCCCCGATCTATTCCGCGTTCCGATCTATTCCGCGTTCCACGCCAACAGCATTCCGAGTATTCCGCGTAATGAGAAAATATAGAAAAGTTAAGATATTGTGGGGCTGACTGTTGATGACTAATTGGACCAGGGTCTATGTAGGCTTTGCATAACTTTTAAAGTTTCCTTTCATCATCAACAGGCCAGATAAAGGTGATCACCGTGATCACTGTGGTATTGATCACCTCGCGGTGTGATAATGCACTAGAGGACTGCGTCGAGATATCAGGATATTCGGATATCAAGGACATTGTTTTCTTAACATTGGAACTGAAGTGTCCAGTAGTAATATAGATTGTTCGCTGGAACAGCCATTGTCTGGTTCGGTCTTTCATGGCGTTGATGACATCAGCGTTTAGGAACATTGTGTGTTTTTGTCGTTCATTAGCATCCTACCGATCATTGACGAAAATCTGTGTTGGAGTTTTTTTACAACACAAGATACTACGTAAAAGGTTTGGTATTAGTAAGATAGCATACAAATTGCTTGTATTTCAAGAAGGGTTTGCTTGGGTTCCAGGGCCAATTATTCTCGAAACTTTGTAAGTCATGTTTTCTGCTTATGTTAATTTTTTAAGCATTTGTTTTTCTTCACCAAGAAGTTCTTAGAAGTTTCGAGAATATGGGCCCAGAAATTCTGCAAATTTATTATATATTCGTTGACTGTAAAGATGTCCTTGAATATTGAGTAGATGTTGACTTTCAGAAGTTTTCCATACATTTACAGGCTTTTTGAATGTTACATTGTCTAGATGTATGTATATGCATATACTAGATATAGATTCTTGATCATGATGGTTAAATGAAGGCTTCAAATGAGTGGTACCATGGTTATATATACAACGCTGGATTGATGTGGTCAAACCTAAGACAACGTAATGTCATGGTCATGCTGTCCACCCCTCGATACACCAACTGACCGTGTCCGTATTTGACCGCAAGGCCAATCCACGGATAACTCCCGCTCAGACGCTCCAAGATTAACTGACGGGAAGTCAGTGCGTACCTCACAATAGTTTCAATTTTCCAAAGAGTGGATCCTTTCAAAGCCAGATACGAGGTAAACGCGTAAATGCTGGCTGTTTAGCGTGTAGAAACATTGGCGGAACACGTCAGGTGGCAATTGATTTCGGAGCGACATTGTTGATTGGCTGTTGCGTGATGCTTGTGCTTATCCTCCCTGGCAGATAGCAATGTCGCGGCCTCTTCCTCGACTGCAATTTTTGATGATTAAGACCACTTCACACTGCCAGGTTCAGGATGTGGGCTATTTTTTTTGCGCGTAACTAGAAAGGCAATTTCTTTGGGATTGTATTGGCTTGAACTCTACCAATAACAGATTGAACCCCAAAACGCCCAATAATCATTTACAAGTCTAATTGAAGGAAGAAGAGATGAGGGGGTAACATTAAAAGTAGGATTGTCTTTCACGACCGAATTGCAGACAGAAATCGGCTCAAAAAGCTGCTGCGCTATCAATCTGCAGCAGATGCAGAATCTTTCAGGATTCGTCAGGACTTAGCTCAGTGTTCCATTACCCCATTTGCTCTGAAATAGATAGGTCCTGATTTGATTGAACCTCGGACCAAAAGGGTATTTTTTTGACTACTCTACAAAAGCTTTAATGCATTAGTGGCGGGGCACATGCCGAGCCCATCTTTAGTTGGATTAACACTAGAATCTGCTCAGGTGGCCCACCCATCAGTATAAGGCGGGCCACAATGGCGGCCATATTGATTCTGTTCATTCCAGGACCCAGCTATCAAATTCTGATGGACCGCCATTGAACACCAAAGGGAGCTAATTGCTGTCTTAATCATGGATCCGACGTATTCACGTTGTTTTAAACAGCAATAAGGACCACTCAAAGACAGTATTAGATTGCGGTAATTTAAAAAACCCATTAACAGGATTTCATTGCTTTATTTATGACATTACGGGATTTCCATTTAGTTTTATATGCGTTCGCTATACTGTCATGAATTCCTAGAATCACCAAGAGAAAAAATAGCTCACGCTATTTTTAATAGGTCTTGTTTGGTGTTGAATTTCTTCTGCTGATATTCTGAAAATGACATGACATACGATATCGATCTTCTTGCTTTTGTGAATGACCAAAAAAATAGTAATGTTTTATTTTTGGTTGAAGTATCAAGTTTATAGGTTTTTGATTACTGAGAGTGTTGTTTTGCAGTAGATAGCTATTATAAAGTGTCTGTTAGATTTACCTATTGTGTAAATGATAGATATAGCTATTATTGCATAAATGTTATAATTACCTATTACATAAATGATAGATATACATATTGCTTATCTAGAAGGAATGGTTTGGTAGACTTATTACTTTTAAATTGTTTAGTCTTGTCTAAAGATTACTAAAAATGGATTTGTGTATCGTTGAAGATAATCATGTTAATGGATTTTGCTATAAATTTGATATAAATTCTAACATGAATTTGAAACCTGGCATTATATATAACCTGTTGTTTTCAAGACTACGCAATAACATTGGTCATTAAATGAGAAAAGTAATAGCCAAACTGGCATATGCAGTATACTTATTACAGTACCTAGCAATTTGCAGTATGGTATACATAATGTCTACATAGCAATATACAGTATTAAGTATCGTATACATATATTGTACATTTAATTTGCACTTATTGACAAGTCGTGATATTAGTGAAAGAATCTAGAAAGCAATTCTACATCCCAATTTAATAAAACATTCAGCGCTACAGATGTTGCGGGTTTCCTCCTGCCCTAAACTGACAAGTCGTGATATTAGTGAAAGATTCTAGAAAGCGACTTTAAACCCCAATACAAAAAATAATAAAATACAAAAAAATAAATAAATACAAAATAAATAAAAATAAATAAAAAATCCCATATATTGTACATGGCAGTTAACCATTAACTGTATTAAAACGCATTTTTCTTTACCTTCTCAACTCCTTGTGAAGTACAGGGTGAATCAATTCCAATGGTTCTTGCACTGTTATCTCCGTGTGAAGTTTGTGTAACAATGTCAATAAGCACACATACCTTATGGCGACTCGTTTTGTTTCAATGGCAATGTCGGACTAATAAATATTTGAAATCGTTTGGTTAGACAATACCATGTTTAGCGGACAACGACCACAGTTGTTAATAGAAACAAGTCGTGTATAATTACATCAACGATCCTATCGTCGCTATCACTCTACCATTCACAATTCCACAGGATAAATTTGTTTAACGCAAGCTGAAATAGTTTTTCCCCAGTGTACCAACATTCGGAGGTTTATCTTTCTTGACATGGAGTTCAGATATGAGCTTAGGCTAACTCCCTTACAGCTAACAGCATGCTTTTTCTTAGGGATGAACAATTACGTTTTAATGTTCTTTTAAACATGATGAATAAAACTTTAATTAAACATGCCAAGTGTGATTATATGGTTTTGCCACGAGAGAGAAATAGAATTTCACGGAAATTGCTATTCTTTCTATTGTACGAGAGTGCACGCAAAGTCAATATTGATTCCTTGAATTGATTTCTTCTGTGGTAAATGTGGTCTGTTCCCATAGTTTACCAGAATCCAGTTATATAGTTTTAACGCATTGTTTTTCATATACCGTGTCAATGGATGGCGAGATGATGCTTACAGGACAATGGTGATAGATGCACTGCCGTCGGTGCACATAGAACAGGCCATTGTGACCTGTTGGAGCCCGTCTTGGCCTCTGTCGGAAGTATATCTTCACGGACCGTGGTGCTAGGGCCCCCAGGGCAGGTTCAAACTCATGACCTTTGGTTTTCGAGCTTGAGCATCTTCCACGGCGAAGCCACCCGCCCGTTTTAATTGGAAATACGTAAATAGATGTTAGCCTGGTGTCGCGTCTCTTCCAAGATGGTCACCTATGCCACGATATGTAGAAGTCTTCAACACTTGTGAATGCCTAGAGGCATAATGTTTTTCACAATCGTGAGCTTCTGTCACATGTAATGTGACAACAAGGTTCATCAGAACCTAAGGATTTTACAAGTTCAAGGATTTTATTAATATGAAAATTTTCCAGATATGTTGGTACTGGTTATATATAAATATAAGGATTTTATAAATATAAGGTGTTTTTTTTAAATATAAGGATTCTACAAATGTAAGGCTTTTACATGCGTTTCTTTTCTTATGCAATTTTGGGGTGAATAAATAAGCGTGGTACGGAACCATAAAGTAAGTTAAAAAGTATCGTCCTCCTAATGCTTGTAGTCTACGGATGAAGGATTCCCACTGTGACATAGAGCAATAACTCACTCACTCTCCTACTGCACAGTAATAGTCAGATACAGGTAGACTCTTCCCTGCTCCAGACTGGTCCGAGTATTATGATCTGGCCAGTGCTACAGCTAACCAGGCGATGTGGACATCTATCAGAGCAGGAGCAGTGATTATGTCAATGTAACCGGTCTGGCAGCCAGCCACAGATCTCTACGGAGTCTGCTTATTGCCCTGGTTAATATCAGCGAGTGAAGCCCTCTGCCAGTTCCTCAGAACCCGAAGCATTGTCTTCGCCGCGGCCAGTCGCGAGCGGAACGGTGCGCACTGTCACGAGTGGAACGCTGCGAACACGTTGAAGTAGCGGGGAGAACTGTGAGAGCATCTTGCGGCTGTGTTTGTTCGGTGTTTCTGCCATTGTGTGTGCACCTCTCAGCAGGTAGTCCATGTACGACCGAGACAATGGTCAGGGGAGACAATCAATGGGCTGACATGATTTCATCCCAGGTCGATTGATGTTCTCAGATGTGGGCGGATCCCGAACGTGAATAATTAAAGAGGGTACCTCCTGACAAGTAGTCGATACATGACTTGTTGTGAGTTTGCATTAGAACCTCGATATATAGACTTTATAGACTTGATGTTCTACCTCTTCACATCTGTGAACACAATCAGTCTTCTCCGACAAGCAATCATAACTATGGCTACATCAGTGTATATGGGTGAACGATTCCTGCAGAAATCTTAGACAACTAATCACACACTCAAGTCGATTCATAATAACAATCTTACCCATGTCATACCAATCTTGCCTATGTCACTCATACCAATCTTGCCCATGTCTGCTCATACCAATCTTGCCTGTGTCTGCTCATACCAATCTTGCCCTTGTCACTAATACCAATCTTACCCATGTCACTCATACAAATCTTGCCCTTGTCACTCGTACCAATATTGCCCATGTCACTCATACCAATCTTGCCCATGTCACTCATACCAATCTTGCCCATATTACTCATACCAATCTTACCCTTGTCACTCATACCAATATTGACCTTGCCACTCATACCAATCTTGACCTTGACTGCTCCTTCCAGCAATCTTACCCATAATCAAACCCATACTATACCACTCATCTTGCCAATGTCAGACTCATACCACCAATCTTGTCCATAATTGAACTCATACCACCAAGCTTGCCCTTGTCTGCTTATGCCACCAAGATTGCCCATGACAAACTCATACCACCCATCTTGCCCATGTCAAACTTGTACCACCCATCTTGCCCATGTCAAACTTGTACCACCCATCTTGCCCATGTCAATCATAACACCAATCTTGCCCACGCCAAACTCGTACCACCCATCTTGCCCATGTCAATCATACCACCAATCTTGCCCACGCCAAACTCGTACCACCCATCTTGCCCATGTCAATCATACAGCCCATCTTGCCCATGTCAAACTCATTCCAATCTTGTTGTTGTCTACTCGTACCACCCACATTGCTCTTAAAACAATCTGGTGTTGAAAGGAATGACGTGCGGATTACAAGTAGCTACTTAGCCTGGTTTGGCCAGAGATTATAATACTAACCTGATTGAAGACCACAACGTAAGCTATATTTTGGGGGACATTTCCTCATATTAATCTCACCCCCCACGCTATGTATTGAATGTCAAATCTGGAACAGGGCTGCTTCCTGTAGGGTAGACCCCCTGTGACAGCCGCGACATCTCCAAGCTCAGGTCAATAAACATCGGGAGCCAAGTCGTACCATTGATCTACATCGTGTCAACATGTATCGTACACGGGCGATCAAAATTCGATTGTTTTATTGTGTGAAGTTGGTGGCGTCAAAGGATTTTGTTCAATAATACGAAACTGTATCTGAGAGTGATGAGAATATGAAGCTGTATTAGCTGTGAGCTATTGATTGTAGTGTTGTCATCTTTGACGCTTATTGTAGTGGTATTGTCAATCTTTAAAGTAATTGTAATAAAAATTACTAAAATTAGATTTCAGTATTGTAATTCATGGATCTTCATGATTAATCAAATGGAACCATTTTATTTGGAAAGATTATTGTTTAATTTTATGGCATATCATAAATGTTTTTTAATTTTATCATCATCATCATCATCATCATCATCATCATTATTATCATCATCATCATCATCATCATCAATATCACCACCATCATCATCTATTATCAGCAGCATCTTCAATATAACATTTTCATCATCATCATCATCATCATCAGCATCAGCATCAGCATCTTCATCATCAAATTGAGTTGACCCCCAACGCTATACATTTTCACAAATTTTTAAAGTTCATGTTAAAATCGGCCCAGATTTCTTGTTGGAGTTCACATAGATCCCAGACACACCTGTAATAAGAGCAGTTTTTCACCTGCTCCACACCGCGGACACCAACACATGCTGTGATTGCACCCCACCACTCGCTGCCATTGATCAGCCGCACATCAAAGGAGCGTCTCTCTCACCTGGCCAATCACAATGAGGCTGTCACACCTGCACGTGACCATCATGGAACATGTTTTTCAATAAATAATTCACACGTTAACTTGATTATACCAGAAATACTGAAGATTGTTGATCTACAGGACGCACGTAGCTGCGATTACTCGTATTAAGCGTCCTTGACTCCGGACACACCTTGTGATCATCGTCATTGACCAATGGAGATGATTGGTATTCCGATATCATTAGCATGCAAAACATTACTCAATTTGAAGCCTATTAATAGATTTGTTGTGGAAATTAGCGGTGATTTTTACATAGCTGTCATATTTTTGCATTCAATATAATTATAAACGTGTCGTCGCATATGGATGAAATGTTCCCCAAAGCTTTAATTCATTAATTCATTTATGGATGGATGTAAACATTATTTAATGGTTTTTATGTTCTTGCATTCAGTAATATACACATTTCATATTTTTACATTCAATGTAATTATAAATGTGTTGTTGTGTATGGGTGAAATGTTCCCCAAAGCACTAATTCATTCATTCGTTTATGGATGGATGTAAACATTATTTGATGGTTTTTATGTTCTTGCATTCAGCAACATACACTTGTATGTCATTGCATAAAAGTGTATAGTATGTATAAGAACATTAAGTCTTGGCTTTCATGAATTTATTATTACTTCTCTTAATACTGAAGCCTGTTTGAGATGGTCTCTGGATTATAAATGTTTGTTTCTCGCACAGACAGATGGTTAACTCGCGTAAATGTTTTGCGTACTTTTAGTTGCAGATTTTCTGCAGTCTTTGATAGTTTTATCGTCTTCCACTTCCCACTAGAAGTAGCCTTAATAAAAGTGTTCTCTTGAGCAGTGATTTTGATGACGGAGGAGGAAGACGGTCATTTGATTGCCACATATCCTGAGCACAAGTACGTCTGAGTCTCTGTGAATGTGTCGTCCTCTAGTAGTACGTCTTTTGTGATCGCAACACTAATGCAATGTCTGTTCATCTGTCTGTCTGTCTGAGAGTGTGTCTGTTTGCACTTTAGGACCAAGATGTAGCCAGATAAGAACCAACATTTGAAAAGCAAACTTTGAAATCGAAAACAGCTTACGAAGGTTTTCGAATTCCTTTCGATACACACTTTGAAATCGAAAACAGCTTTCGAAGGTTTTGAATTCATTTCGATACACGTTGCAATTATTATTGTAATTAAGTGACACTGATTGCAAGTAATCATTTAAAAAGTAAACAGTTTGTGTGAAATGGAACTGGGAAATGTTTGCATCTGACGGTGATTGATGCGAGGGTAACTTCTTCGTGTATTTAGCATTTCAAGTTGTAAACACGCATTGACCACAAAAATCTTGACTTCCTGTTGACAGCCACGGAGCCTCATCCGTCTTCATTTATCTGGCATTGATTTCACGGAAACGCACAAGTACGCTGACAAATATGGATATGATTGGAAAATATTGTGAGTGTTAGTTTCAGTTTGGTTCCGAATGTAAATGGTCAAAATGCGTTTGATATTTTTAGATTAAAATAATATTCATTTTCTTTATTTTAAGTATTTTTATTGTTGACTGGGAGGAGGATTTGATTGATAGAAATATTTTCAGATTCTGTTGAATTGTTATCATATGTTATCTGTAACTGTACATTCATATTTGGATGGGTGGTAGCACAATGGTAGAACGTTTAACTTCGGAGCCAAAGGCCCCCGGGTTCAAATCTTGTCCTGGAGCCCTCGTCAGTTTTCATTAAAGTTGCCTTTACGAAGTGATCATTAATAGGATGTGCCGCCTGTACCATAGCAATGCAGTTATTATCCTTGGTCTGTCAGTACCATCCGTTGCAGTGGCAGGATGTAGCGCAGTGGTAGAACGTTGGACTTCGGAGCCAAAGGTTCCAGGTTCAAATCCAGTCCCGAGGGCCCGGCATCAATGTTCGCGATATTGGTAGGATGCACTGACTGTAGAGTGGCAATGCAGTTATCATCCTTGGTCTGTCAGTACCATCGTTGCTCGCAGTTTTAATGCAATAATCAACGCGATGGATTTTGCGATTTTCCTCATGCCCTAACTGAGATGTGGTGATCTGAATGAAAGAGTCCTGTATATATTGTAACTGGCTCTAAACCTCAATTAAAAATATATATTTATTTGCTTCCATTGACTTTAGGATTATTATGATGTTGTTACATTGATATTAGGATGATTATAGTGATAATCTTGCATTTATTCTCTGGGTATCGTTACTCAAAGCTCTCATATCTACTACGAGACCATAAGGACTCTAGTAGTGATCTCTAATACAGTGCTCCCTCGATATAACGCTGAAATTGGGGTACATGACATGCCACCCGCGTAATAATACCCACGTTATATCAACGAATATAATTGGAGAAAAAAAAGAAAAGAAAAAAAATACTTTTTTAAAATGGGGTCCACTTTGGACTCTGCGTTGTGTCCGAAGCCGCGGTGCATCGAAGGGCGTTATATTGAGGGATCACTGTACATGGGAATTGTACACTTATGAGAGCGGTATGGTCTAGTAGTGGATATGAGAGATTTGAGAAACGATACCCAGAAGGTTACAACAGTATCCACTATCCAGAGAGTTCTGTATGAAAGCGTTGAACAGCTCGAGTCGCACTTTGATACGTCTGCATGTATGATTGGCAGCATTTAGTTAGAGGAAATCTCTAGGGTTATCCAATTTGGGACAATTTATGAAACGTCTGGCATTGCAAACCCACTTCTGCTTTCTTTATATGATGGCGGAGATTACGAGAACAATTGATGTACCAGATGTAATATAGACAATGAAGTGAGTGTAACGTGGAGGAATGGGGGAACTGTTTGCAGAACGGAGTAGCAATGTACGAGGTGTGGGTGGAATAACGAGCTCTGGTGACGACGCTTGTGCCAAAGAGGTTTCAGTATTGGTTGACGGCTTCTTTACACGTCTTCTAGCGGAGTGTGGCGTGCGGATGGGAGTTGAAGGGGAGTGTGTGTGTGGGTGGGTGGTGTGTGGTGGGGTGGTGAATGTGGGGGAAATTGAAATGCTGGATCTATTGGTCCAGTGTACACCATCTGTACCAGGTACGATTCTTTGATCCAATCAGAAATACAATGCTAGTGTGGGGTTTTCTCCCCCACACACAAAATGATCTCCCAAATGAAAAGAGTCAGCTCCACACACACATGCACACACATACACATGCACGCATACATTCACACACACACACACACACTCACACTCATTAAGAAAAACACTTTATAAAAATAATTAAGGATTGACTGTCATTTTCTTTACGTTCATCGAGGTATGAACGGAAAAACCGATGTGCAAACTTTTGTAAGAAAATGACAGTCAATCCTTATAAATAAATTACGTAACACGTTGGTAGAGAATACATTCATTTGATAGACTGAAATAACAAAAGCATATATATTTAATCATTTAACTTGCAAGCGCAGCGTAATAATATGTGAAATTGACATTAGC
>JAVCKZ010138216.1:0-37075 GCA_034780755.1 Lepetodrilus elevatus
TATAACGCAGGTATTATAACGCGGGTGGCATGTCATGGACCCCAACTTCAGCGTTATATCGAGGGAGCACTGTACTTGTAGACTCTCTACTAAATGAAAGGTGCAAGCTACTAAGAAAGGTTCTCTGTGCATGATTCATATAAAAACTGAACAGACAGGTTTATAAATTGAATAGCGACACACACAGATGATAACTTTGATCTGTTCCACACTAGTACAGCACGTTACGTAACCTAAAGTCTAATCGCACGCAATTCTTGCATAACATATTGCATAAAAAGATTTCTCACGATTCCAGATATTTCTCACAAAAACTTAACTCGAATTAAGAAGAGAGTTAATAAAGACTGAAAGATAAAACGCACCTGTTTGCGAAAACGTACAACGCCTTTGGTGTGGTCTTGTCCTGTTTTGTCGGCTCGCTTGTCAAGCTGTTTGCGCTTGTCAATGTGAAATGTCTATTCGTCAATATCGCAACAAGAAAAAAACACCCCAACTTGCAGTTTGAGCACAGCCAGTGAATATAGACTACTGTCACATTGGGAGATAAGACGACCTGGACGACCTGAACGCTGCACAATGAATCAGGACGACGTCGCTAGTCCCGCTACACAGGTTTTGCCTTGTCAGGCAGGAAGTTCAGTTCCTCAAGTTAATATCGCAAATTCTGTAAATGACTGGTTTTCTAATGCCAGCCAATAACACATTCTTCATTGTCCACAGCAGAATGGGAAGAAGTTTTTTTCTTGACAAGTTTCGGGCAAGTTTCGGACAAGAATAACAAACAGGGAAAAAAAATGTCGACCTTCACAGAAATCCATTCACATTTATCTCCGCTACACTGTATTGTTTGCTTAACGTTGTTGACGAAACTTCGAAAAACAAACGTAAAATTCTTAAATAGTGAATGTAAAATTTAGAGTGAGGGTAAGATACGTTTCATCCCCTTTAACATCGAATTACAGTCAATTTTGTTTGTTTATTTATTGCTAAAGCTGAAAGTGATTATTCTCGAAACAATTGTATCAGAAATGTTACAACAAATGGACAATTTCTTTGGTGATTAAGCAGAAGTTTTGTGACAGGGATTTAACTGTAGGGGTGCAGTGAAAATAAATGTCATTATTTTATATTTTAAAAGACATGGGTCCTGGTTGTACGAAAGTTCCATTAACTAATGGATGTCATTAGCCGCGATTCCTGCATTGACTTTTAAAGCTAACGTAATGCAGCATTAGTTCATGAAGGTTTAGTGACACAGTTATAGAGCATTAGCATTTTATACGACAATTTGACAATATCATTAAATGTCTAAAATTTCAAAACAACCATTGAGCATGTAGGTAAATAACTCCACCAAACCAGTACATGTACATATAATGAGTGAGTGAATATGGAGTTTAACGTCACTGCGGGAATCTTTCACCAATTTGCGACGATAAAGCAATTAATTATTTTACTATATGTGTGTACATGTACATATAAACCAAGAAACATATGGGTATACTATGCATATGTGGTTATAAATCATGATCCAATATGGAACTGGAAACCCCTGTAACCGCTATCGCTTCCCCTTTCTCCAAAACTCATTTATCATGTCCATTATTTACATATTTGTATGTCTTCCTAGGTTGAGTGTCAAGACCTGGAGAGAATAAAGGTTTCAAGTGCCCAAATTTCTTAATAAGTGTATCAGTGTTCGAAATTAAGAAAATACTAAGTGGGTCATTCTCCATAGGTGAGTGAATATGGAATTTAACGTCGCTGCGGGAATCTTTCACCCATTTGCGACAAATTCTCCATGGGCACAATGTTAATGGAGGTCAAATCTGTAATTTGCAGTAGGTCACACAGATGCCTTTAACCCTCTCACTGCTGAAGGTGACTTAAGTTGCCAGATCACATGCAGAAATAGAACACTTTGATTTCATTCAGCAGGGAGAAGGTTAACCGTCAAAATGACGCCCCCTTTAAATTCGATCACTGTGTATCAATTTTTAAATACTAATTTTTATTTATGATACGAGGGGTTTAGACAAGGTTCAAACCAAGGAACTCTTACTATTATAGGACACACTAACCACAACCCTGTCCTGTCACGCACAACAAAGTCTTTTTGATAAGTAGGCTTCTCAGCCACAACATACCACTACTCGAGGAAGACTGCAGCTTTCAACGATTCAGGAGTGAATCCATATTTTTTTGGGGGTGAAAGATAAACACATCTATTCTGTCCCAGGTATGTTTTTGTGTAGACCAACAACAACAAAATCTATATCCATGAAGTATTTTTTTCCATGAAGTATCCTGGAGTTGTGAAATACATTCGATACACTGACCTTGGGATTCACTGACAAAATTTCAGCTCAATAAATTCAATAACGTCCACCACATGTGAGAAAAAAAAGTTAATTTACACAAAAACATATCAGTGAAACGCGAGATATTTTCATTGTTGTTTAATTAACGTAATTTCTCAACATGATTTGTTGGTATACTATACAGCATTCTTCCAAATGCATGTAGAATAGCAAAAAAAACAATTGTCTAGTTATTATTAAAAAAATGAATACTTTAAGAAATTTAATTTACCAAAATGGCACGACAGACCTTGTTGCAGAATTAACCCTCTAAGAGCAGACTGATTGCCGTAATTCAGCAGGGAGAGGGTTAATGATCATGGAGAAATGTGATGTATCATTTAATGATAGCTATGTCCTTGTAACATTGTATAGAAATACTGTCATTTATCCCATTGTATAGAACTACTGTCATATATCCCATTGTATAGAAATACTGTCATATCTGAAGTCACGGGCCAAGGCTTTCGTCCTTGCAAGTTAATAGGAAAACACTTATCAAAGCTAGAGTCCAAGCAACAAATGCTTCAAAACTGGGGCATTCAGTTTCTCAATTATCCACTGGAGTTGCACACAGATTAATTAATTGACCAATCAGATCGATTGAATTCCTACTTCCAACCAATGGGTGATCACAAAGAAAATGATTGACATATATAGTTCTTCTCATTATCAAACTATCCTGTCAAATGAAATAAGAAAATACATAACAAGTAATCTAAATAGACAAGTTTTGGTTTGGGGTTCAGATTTCATGCTCAACTCAAAGATTTCTTCACAAAAGGCCACATAAAAATTGACCTTGACCACTCAAAATGTTTCGATCCAGATCCATGTTTTATGATTATATTGCTCACGTCAGTATAAGACGGGAGGAAACCTGCAACACCTGTAGCACAAACTGATACTGCTGACAAACTAAAGGTTGTTAACCGCACTGCAACAATCAACAGACAGTACATCCCATCAGAAAGGTAACTTTCTGCAAACTTTGATACACCGGGTCGTTAGGGTGGGTTTCGAACTCGGGACCTTTAGCTATGAAGATGTTCAACCACTGTGCTACCACCTAGCCTAAACAGACTAGTAATATCACTACAACTTTCAAACTAATCAGCCCAGGCCTCAAAGTTACACTTTTTTCAAGGAGCCGCTTGGCTCCTGCATAGCCAGAAACACTTATAATAAGTGAAATATTGGTAGCCAAATGCAATATTAGGTCGCCATGGCTCCCAAATTAGTCGCTACATTGAGCGCTGTCAGCTGTTAATACAATTATTGATACCATGCAATATCAGCTCAGTTTGAAGTCACGTGAACTGTTTACAAGTTTCACATAATCTCCCAATACTTTAAGAATATTGGTTAAACATTGTATGTACAGGATGACTTGTAATTTAGGTTATCTATTGGTCCACGTAGAAACTAAAACTAACCGTGATTATGAAAGACTGCAAGTCAATAAATTGCAAGTTGCAACAATAGCGTTTTGTCTTTTTTTGTTGCCTGCATTTTACTAAATGGTGGAGTATGAAGTCTATGGAATAACTATTGCCAGATATTTTTTTGTCTGTTCCATGAAAACTTTTGGAAAGCATCCAAAGATTTACTGAAAACGCAAGCAATTCATCATCTTAGCTGACAGATCCCGATTCCAAACCAACCACCAACTTATTTTTATACAGAATTCCGCTATACATCTGAAATAACTGCAACCAGTTGATGCATATATTTAGCATTCTTCCCTGCTGAAGGGAATCAAACATGCCCTAAAATTACAGTGCTTATGAAATACCCCCCACCACCTACAGCCCACCCCCACTTCCAACCCAGCGCAGCCCACCCCACTTCTTCCAACCCACCCTCAGGGGGAGTCGATTAAAATATATATAGTATATAAAATATTGATTAAAGTGACAATTCAAAATGGACGCCTGTCATAATCAAGCCTATGTCAACATAACAGCGAAGCTATTCCCCAACAGGAAGTGATAGTCTACTGCATACAGGTGTCGCGATCACCACCATTATTGATACAATTAGCGCAACATGTCGCCAAAATCACAAGCCTTGATCCTCCTCACACCAAACCACTAAACTGTTGACAAAAACCAGAAATTTACCACTTAAAAAGAGTTAATCTGACATATAAATAACAGTAAACGATTCAACCGGTTGAGCGACTTGCCCCATTCAAACAATCAGCAACCGACAATCAACAATCAATGCTACGTACGTACGCTTTCGTGCAATATGTCCGATATCGGAAAAATTACGGATATTTCGGTGCAATGTGCTGTTAAAGGTGGCATACGGTATTGCTGGAACGTACCTTTAAAGAACTGCAGTCTTTGAGTGACGATGTTCATGTCAAACAGCCGATCCCCCATGTGACTAGCCAAGAGTGAAAGTGACCCGACACGCCGACCAGAACCGAGATATACGTACGTATATATGTATACATGTATATACGTATACTATATGCATACAAATCATACACCACCTTTACTATTTCTATACCCAGGCTGACTTTTCTATTGAGTTTATGCAGAACAATTCACTTCTTTCATTGTGACTTGTATACTAGTCCTACCCAGGGTTCAGCTTCACAAAGAGAATTTAGCCGGAGATCATCGTAGGATTAAAGGTAACCGTTCAACACTCCATCTCCTTGTGAAAACGGTAACGACCTATTCATAAAATCATAGCCATAGGTGAACATTGTAAAGCATAGCCGCCCGTCGATTTAACAAATTTACGACACAATTTTCCATACACACGAGAAGTTTAGGTATTGGGGTATCTTTGAGCCACAAGGACCTCGATTCAGATTGTCAAGGGTGAATGGTACCCATGAAAATAAGCCTCGTTATACAACACCCTGGTCATTGATCCCCATATTGATACCGCAACGTTCTCGATATACTGCTGATCTTAGATAGCTTTGCATACAGGCCCAACATGTTTTTAAATTAACCATTAATAGAGACAAAAAGTGCACCCATGCATTGCTTCGTGTGTATGTACAGTACACACCTTGGGTTCAGCCTATGCATTATATTCATACGGGGTCACGATTTATAGACTTTCCTTTGGGTTCTAGACTATTTGGGTACGTACAAGCTTTACTTCCTGGAATCTACAGTATATTTACTTACCTCACTTGAGATTAATCTCTATTTGCAAAACTGGGATAAGAGACTGTGCATTGACGAAAATCGGTGTTAAGAAATTTCGAACATGAATTGTCAATGGAATGTAATTCTCGGGTGAATAGAAAACAATCGGTGCATGGCTTTATTTGGGAACACAAGTCGGAATGATGGATCAGGTTCATAGAATTCAATAGAACGGAACAGTTACGGAAGCATGCAATATAACAATCAAACACATTTCTGTTGTTTTCTTCCTTTGATAGACATAAATGTCTACACGTAGTCTCACGAAATTGTGCTCACAAGGGGTTACTAATAAAGACACACTGAGAAAGCATAGAGGGTTAAAGTAAATCAATAATATATAATTGGTATTATATTTGATAAAAGGAGCTCCTGAATTATTTTTTTTGTTCTCCAGTAATCTAGACTTGCTTAACTGCTCTAGGGGTATATTTTGAATAGAATTTATTTGGGTGAGAACAAGGTCTGACACAGACTAGCATTATAGGTCATAGAATATTTCAATGTAGATCCTTGCAAGTACATGTAATGTTAGAAAACTATATGTTGTTGAGTGAGTGAGTGATTATGGAGTTTAACACTGCTGTGGGTATATTTTACCTATTTGCGGCGAATATAATGCTGAAGATTTGTTCTAATAGTTCAGTGAGTGAATATGGAGTTCAACGTTGCTGCGGGAATCCTTCACCCATTTGTGACGACTAATAGTTCAGAATCAGACCTGTGTTTCATGACAAGATCGTACCTCTAGTCTGAGAATAAAACAATATTTCAAATCGTACTATCCATTTATTATTCATTTGGTTTTATTTAATTTTATGACCTACTTGACCACTATTCTTGTCTACGTAAATCTTACCTGATTTTCACGTAACACAATACATTACAAAGAGTGACGAGTAATAGTATATGGCATTGTGTTTGTGGTAGGAGAAATCCTGAGCCAATGAATGTGGAGTTTAACGTCACTGCCGGAATCCTGACAACTATTGTTATAGCAACTTGCTATAGCAAGACCCTAAAGTTGCACGTACCCATAAACCAAGGGAGACAACTCTATGCAATATGAATGCACTCAATCCATATAAGTTTGCATGTGTAATATTTGTGACAGTTCATTTATGATCACTTTGTAGATGTCTTTGCAGATGCATTAGCTAAGTGCGATTCTTCGTCAGCATATGTTCCTATTAGATAATACATAACACCATACTTACCTAAGCTCCTTACAGCATTATAGGAAGTGGTCAAATAATGTTTATAACTATATAATGGCTGAGAGCAGCTGTGTTACGAGTACATAAGTGTGTGTGTGTGTGTGTGTGTGTGTGTGTGTGTGTGTGTGTGTGTGTGTGTGTGTGTGTGTGTGTGTGTGTGTGTGCATGAGTATGTGAGCATATGGGTGTGCTCTGCATGTGTGTATTCTTCTTGTGTGTGTGACTGTGTTTGCATGTATGTCAGTGTGTGTGTGCGTGCATGCATACATGTATGTATGTGTGCGCTATACGTGTCCATGTGTGTGTGCTATACATGTTTGTGTGTGTGTCTGTGTGTGTATGTGTGCGCGTGCGTCTGTCTCTGTGTGTGTCTCTGTGTGTGTGTGTGTGTGTGCGTGCATGTGAATGTGTGCTATACGTGTCCATGTGTGTATGTGTGTGTGTGTGTATGTGTGTATGTGTGTATGTAATGGAATATTGATTGCGGTAACATCCAGAAATCAGCATAATGTCACAAACTCCAAAGAACTCCAATGAACAAAACACCTGCAGAACATAAGGCGTTAACTGTTAACCCTTTAACTGTTCTGTCAAACAACCTGCCCTCACCCGAGTCTGAATCTCGTCCTAGTAGTAAAACAATCATGGCTCTATACATGCATCTGAATTTCGTAGAAACGAACAGAACAAATTCCAACGTCAACATGAACACAAAACTGCGTTACCTTGGAATCTTTGCCCTCTTGTTTTCTTGTCAAAACGTATAGATATTTTCACCATGGGATCATGAGACTCGTCGACAAACTCATCCTGTAGCGTATTGTGAACGTTGGGTACATATAACAAACATAACTTGCAAAGCTGCTATGTAACATGTATGCAAATAGGAAACTAATTAAAGAACAACTTGCATATACCATGGTAGCCTTATTTGAATCTGTATTCTGCCCTAAAAGGTGCTGTCCATATTTCTAGAAATTGGTAGGATTCATTAGCAGAATTAAAATAATAAATTGATTTCCGGTGCATACAATGTTAATGGAATAGTGAAACACTACAGGGTTTTACCGAACGTGCAATCCTGCATCTAATTTGCAAAACATCCTCCTGGACGCACTGACACTTTATTAATAAAATGAATAAAATTAAACTTGAGATTCATTTGTTATCGTATTTCTAAATTCGTTACATGACAGCATTGATTATCATACTATTTTCTCTAACAAACTCCGAAGGAATATATTCACTCAATAGATGGACATTGAAACCAAAATAACATGGTTTAACGTGCATACATTTCCTAGTTGTGTTTCTTTGATATCAGTGGAAAGTTGTTTATAGAGGGAGGAGAGCCTACAACAACTAAGCATACAGTAATTCATACGAGTCATGACACAGTACAGTGCTCCCTCGATATAACGCTCTTTGATGCACTGCGGATTCGGATACAATGCGGGATCCAACGTGGACCCAATTTAAAAAATAATATATATATATATTTTTTTTCTCTCTTTTTTCTCCAATTATATTCGTTGATATAACGCGGGTGGCATGTCATGGACCCCAACTTCAGCGTTATATCGAGGGAGCACTGTACCATTTTCTAGCATGATAAGAACATCTCAATCCACCCAGCATGTTAACCTTTCTCTGAATATTGCATTTGAGCTATTCTCATCAAAATACCATATTTATTTTCCAGTACTCCCATAGGAAATTTCAGGCTAAATCACAAAATGGCCAGAATCTAATATCCGATATTAATGGCGGCCATTACCGCGATGTTTAGCTAGCTGCACTAATCCAGTAGTAAAAGACCATGCTATAAAATAATATTCCATAAATAATACCTTAGCAAATAACTCTACCGAATATACAAGATTAAATGGCCAATTTATTAATTTTGTGTATAAATATTAATATAAATGTTTATAAAGAATATAACTGGCATTTAAGAAGAAAACATAACTGCACAATTGCCGAATTGGCACCTACTGAATATAAACAATTAAATGGCCAAATTATTGAGATCCCCTGTCAGATAAAAATAGATTGTTTATATGGATATAATTGGAATTTAAGAAGAAAACAAAACAGCACAATATTGGCACCACCAATTGGGTTTAACGAGCTGCCGTCTACACTCTAAAAGTGTTCTTAAATCATTTATCATTCTTTCAGCCACAACCGAGCTGCAAGATTCCCAAATAGCTATAACAGTTTAAAGAAAACCGCTAACTGTTGCATCGTATATAAATAGTAAACATCTTGAAAATATCTGCCCAAAACCCCAATGTTATTGACTGCTTGAATGAAAACAAGAAAAAGGAAGGTGTTTTTTCCCCGATTCCCTTTTCCAGAGATCTCGTATGTTGCCACGGCGATCGTCAGCTGATGGGTGGACATTGTTGGCTTACCGCCAGATACGTGAGGTTTCACAGTGCGGGGGAGTTCTCCTGAGGATGATATCCTAAATGTTACATCGACACCATGTAAAGCTAACGTGTTTTTTATGACTAGTACATGGAATAAATAGTTTTACTGGAAACTGGAGCTAACATGGGAGTATGAATTACCATCATCGTAGGTGTTCTGATACTTCAGTTGGAAAAATAACCAGCCGTAACAACACCTGTAAACTCCACCCAAGGTTAGAACTTAACTTTAAAACATACTCGCCCGGCCGAATAATGATATAAACAATAAAACATGATATTTCTCCTACCTTTAACATTAGGAGAAATGAATCGGCCGCAGAAGGAGTGGGAACTTCTAACCCTGTCCACCCCCTGCTGTTTGTTTCCTAACCCCTCCCAATTTACCACAGACCCCCCTACTCCTCCCTCTTCCCCACCCCACAAACTTACAAAGTGCCGATATTTGGAAATGAAATCTTTGAAGGTTCGCAAAGCCTTTGATGGCGTCATGCAAAGGGTCCAAGCGTAATGAAAATTGTTTACTCCATGTCAATACGTTGTTCTACGGTACACGTGATAGTATGGACACTGAACATATAACTCCAATTAGCCAATTATTTTGTGTGCACGTACATAACGCACGGTTCAATATTATATGGGCGACATGATCTGCAAATACTTCATGCAAGTTTATATATAATAATATTAGGATCAACAGTTACTGCACACAATCGGATCATAAAGTATCAGATCATATTTGACAAATATGATTGCAGCTTTCAAATTACATAAGAATCTCCACCATATCTTAACGACACTGAGCATCAGGGGAGACAACTCTATAACACATCAAAGAGCTTATTCGATTCAACACTCGACCTACTCTAGGGTGACGGTCGCATGATGAAATTAGCCAATGAGGGTACTCGTATCATCATGAGTGTTTGGTCATTGGCTAATTTCATCACACTAGTGACTAGGGTTGGTGTTTGAAACGAATACGCTCATAATCATTTATGGCCAATATTGTTTTTTTCTTTTTTAACTATTTCAAGATCAATTTTAAAACTGACAGAATATTTCAAACCAAAGTTTAAAGAATATGTTGAACAACTTGTCACATTTACACCCAAAATTACCTCTTAACTGCATGATAATATAATCGTAACATTCCATTCCTTCTTTGAAATTTCATATGAAATAATGACTGACAAAATTATGGAAAATGGAAGAAAATATGGGAAAATGGATGACAAAAATGGAAGAATTGATGATAAAAATGGAAGAATTGATAAACAAATCACAAGAAAAAGAATAATGGAAAAAAAATGGAAGTAATGCATGTAATTAATATTTTAAAGTATGCTAAAAATGTGAGAATTTATGACCAAAAATGCAAAGATTTATAACAAAAAATTTAAAGGTTTATGATAAAAAATGAATATATGACAACAAATGAAAGGTTTTTATGACAAAAATGTAAACTGTTCCTACCTGAGTAGCGTTTCTGTTCTGTGCTGGTCGACATAACTTGTCCATCTCTAGTGTTGACCTTTTCCTGTGAATATTGATATGACACGTTCATTTTAGAACCCGTACTCCATCGCTTAGACATGGTAACAAGTTTACCTACACACTCAACACAATTTCATACAAAAAGCTGCTAAAATCGACGCTGTGATTGACGCTGCAATTGACAGGTGAACGGTGCTGATATCGACGTTGAAATCGACGTTGAAATTGACACTGACGTCGTAGTCAGTGCTGTAGTTGACGTGGGTCGGGGTATGGGGTACAAACGACACAGGTATGGATCACGGAACTGCTAAAGACGAGGGCAGGTATTCCAGAACACGGAACTTCTAAAGGCCAGGGTGGATATTCCGGAACACGGAAGTAGGTATCGTATCTCCAGTGGATAATTCCGGAAGAGGGGGGAAAAAAATGGCAGGTCTCTTTCTAGGAAGTATCTCCGATATTCTCCTAACACACAGGGACGACTGGGTTAGCGGAATCCTACGACTGGGTTGTTGGCGACTAGTCGACTGTTGTCTCAGGTGTCAGTTTACAACTTTGGTACATCGCCTGTGCAGGTACCGCAACTAGTAGGTAGCAGTACCAAACTCTTCAGCCTCTCTCTCATGTCTCCGCAAACACCTCGATATAGCGCCAACCCAGGACCAAAACATTTAAACCTCGAGCCAAAGAACTCTACCCGCTTACAGAAATATCGTCATTTTCAGTCTCGCATATTTAGATTTAGATTTCGGTGTAAATTATTATTATTTTATTTCCTCGGGGTGGGTGCGTGTTATATTGAGGGAGAATGTTGATGAAAAACCGGTGAGTGAGAAGGAATAACAAATACTTGCACCCCTGCCAAAGCTATACAAGGATGTACCAATTGGGTCGTCTTAGTAATGCAAGTACTGTTCTCTATGTCTGCATGTGCAAAGCACGGAGTTCATTGCAATGTTGCAATGCACATTTTAATTATCCGGCGCCACTCACCCGTCGGTGCGACCCACGGTGTGTAAACACCCAGCAGAGGTAAGTCCCACCTGATGCAGGTATCGCTAATCCTCATTGCATGGCGTGTAGTTCACGTGCTGTCGAAATGTACCACTGTTCACACATAGGCTGTCTGGGTCATGTCAAGCACTTGTCTTGAGCGTCAATCACAGCCAAGAAACAATTAACAAAAAAACTTTTTAACAAAAATCTATTGAGAATGTTTCTGATTTCATTTATACAAAAGGAATTACCCACATATGAATCGACATTAACTTTAAAAATACACATTATTGTTATTTCACATGTCAATTTTTACAAATATTCAAAATTATTTTGAACTGAAAAGGAACATAATCTGAGAGAAATTGATGTCAAATTGTAATTTCAACATGACATTAATTTCCCATCATAAAGATAACAAATGACAACAGTTATTTTTACATTCATGACACCTCTCTAGGGCATCTGAGGATGCCTGCAAATGGGAAAAGGTTAAACTAAACATTTATAAATAAATTGGAAAACATTTAGCTCACATGCTGACATTTGGAGTGATAGAGATGTATGAATATATAACTATACACAACAACAACAACAACAACAACACAGGAAATACACAACAACATGCTATATAGGTACATGTATACACCAAACAACAGTTATTAGCAAGATCTGAAAATAAGTAGAAATTAGAAAAGATTGTGAAAGCATGCAGATATCTAGATATGAATACATAGCAAGCATTGCATGCCTTCAAACTGAAAACTGTTAATATTTAAGTCATCTTTGATATGATTTTAATTGTTGATTCATATCAGGGATTAAAGATGACATGCATAATTTAGCACAGAAATAAGGAATATTATGAGAGATAGTAGTATAATATTATGATATCAAAGTGTATGTTACTTGTACATTGTAGCTTACTTGGCAATGTTGTTACATTTCTACTATATTATGATATCAAAGTATTACTTATATACCATGTATACATTGTAGTTTACTTGACAATGTTACCACATTTATAAATATATTTTTATATTAAGTTATTGTTGTGATACAATGTATACTATCATGTAGTAAGCCAAGATACTGAATATATTTGTATTATTACATATGTGTCTATAATTTCCTCAATATTTAAAATTGTGGATACAAATTAGGAAAAAACTATTTCCAAATATAAAAAGCAATTATAAAATAATGTTGATACAGGATTTAGGCCGATTCTCCTGTGAGCTGCTCAGAATAAAAAGGACACCCAACCTCAAGATCCACTCATTTATTAACTTCTCTGATTTACGTATAAAATAAGCAGTACAGAAAGGTTGAAATCTAGGAATTATAGGAAATATGGTCTATCATGTTAGCGATTAAATCTCATAAAAATAACGATTATCTAGGTGTGGTTTTGATTCTTGAAGATTGCACTTCTAAATATCAGTTTTCTTTTACATACAGCATTATTGAATAATTTTATTTGATTTCATCAGATTATTTGTCATTTGATATGTAGCCACAGTGAACATTCACTACCAGTACCTACACGATGACGTAACTCTAGATCTAATATCACCTACCGCCTTATAATATATCTCATGTTTTTCTGATTGGTACGTAGACAAAATATATAAAAATGTGCATATCAAATGACCAGTAATATCCAAGTCCTAGATTTCTACCTTTCCATGTTGTTTAAAATCTGAGTAGGTAATAAATATTCGTGGCAGGTGCCTGTAATCAATCCATCCATAAAAAAACAACAGGATATTTGAACTTTTCAGCAAGAATTTGAGAAAGGGTGACAGTGTTCAAGATTTAGGAAAAGTTTTACAAAACAAATAGTGACAATACTTTCGGTGAAAGAAATTTATAACACAATATATAAATAAAATAATCCTAACAAGACAGAAATTAAAATTTTGGCATTGAAAAAGCATAGTGGCCAGTGGGTTTTGTTTTGTGGATTGAAAAATACAGAAAGTTAATAAAGTATTGAAATTAGGAATGTACACAGTATATAATGTTATATTATGTGCCACATGAATGTATATACTTGTTTTGCTTTCAAACTTGAAGAAACTATATAGAATTCTATTAGAAAGATCTAGACCAGTTGAAAATATTTCATTTTTCATCAGGAACATCAACAAGCTTTACAGTCAAAGGGAGACAATTCAGTGATGCCCATTCGATGATAGCCTCTAAATATTGTGATGATCAAACTGGACAATTTGTAAAAGATAAATTTTGATGTGTTTCTATAAATACTATAAATAAAATATGATACCCGGTACCTGTAATTAAAAAATATATATGTAGTCCATTTAGCTAAAATGTTTCTGTATTTGATGATAGAATTGGGAAATCTTGGTAAGTAAATAGATTCCATTTTAATTTGAAAGCAAAATTATACATACATCCTGTGACACACTACTTACAACAGTTTGCGAAGACCACGATGGGTCTCCGTCATTCGATTTGCTCAATGTGATTGAGCTCCTAGAGCTAAACTCTGGTTGGTTTGGACTTGACGGAGATAGCGAAATAAATGTTCTCGAGCTGTAGGTTACCTGAGAGCAACACATGCACTGTCAAAATTATTACCTTGAATATTAATGTAATCATGGCAATCTAATAGGATTAATGACAGCTTGAAAGGGGTTAATTACATTTCAACAAACATGTACAGTCTTACACATTCCATCACATTCTCACTTTCTCTCAAACATCACACAATAGCAGTTTGCAATGTAAAATTTATCATTTTGATTTTGTCCAACTTAAATTTTGCATGGGGATTATGAATAAAAGTTGAGCATGAAATTGTACTCAAAGAAGAGTTTCATAATGATGATAATGACTATAATAATAATAATAATAATGATGATATTTACGGTATGAAAGTGGTGATGATGATAAATATGATGATGATAATGATAATGATGATGATGATGACAATGATAGAAGATAAAATGTAAATTATTAAAAAAAAGAAGCTAGAAGATAAAAAAAAATGTGATGGTGTTGAAATTCAACCTGAAAGAAATAACTGAATAATATTAACAGCGGGAAAAGGATCTATAATTTTAAAAGGAAATGGAAGATTTACGGAATTATTGACGCATAGGATAATTTATAACATATGTACGAGCTCTTGGATAAATACCTAAGAACCATATCAGCAGGATCATAAATACCCTGACCCGAATATCTCTAAACAAACATTTTCAGACATACTCATCAAATGTATTACCTGATTAAGAGGACTCCGGATTCTTGGAGGGCTGAAGTCTTCGACCTTCGCCTTCTCAAACATGTTTTTGATTGTTTGAAAGGATGTCTTTCGCTGTCGGAGTTCCTCCAAAGTCAGTTCGTGCTGATCTTTGGAATCGGAGGACTCCAGTAGGTTTGGCACAGATACCGACAAGTTTGACCTCAAGACCTCAGGACTTCTACTCCTGCTCCTGGGATCCCCATGACTTGACCTCACAGAGGGAGAAGGGGAACGGAATTCTCTGGTCACATGCAGCAGATTGTCCTCGCTGTCGCATCTGGCGCTGGAAAAATTCGCGGCCAGATTGTGGACTGATATTCCCAGGGGAGTGTCCTTGACCTTGGGATCATTGAAGCTGGCATCAGCCTTTTTTCGAGATACCAGACTTTTAAATCCGGTTTCCGACTGCGAATTAGATTCAACAGCCTTTTGCATTATATCAGCGTCTTTGGTAACAGCTACCTTGTTGGTTGGCAACAACTCTTCTACAGCTAAACTAACATCTACTTTCATTTTAAATGTTACAGGGCTTTCAGAACTAGCATCCATATTAATGCTGGAGTCTTTGGACCAGTGAGTGTTCTCACTTATTGCACTAGTGTCCGGGGTGGTATCACAGATTGTTTGATGTACGGATTGGGCCGAGGTAGAGGACACTACTATCTCTAGTTCCTCTGTCACCGAGCTCAAAAGAGCATTGCTAACATCTAAGGCATCATTGGCAATGTCACTTACAGAGTCAATGTAACTGGTAGGAATGTTCACCTTTGTATTCAGTTGGAAAGCAGATTGCTCTGCCAGTTTCTCACTAGTTTCATCAGCTGCTACGTAAGATTGCACTTCACTTGTATCACAGATATTTTCTTCATCTTTAGCCAACGCTTCTTTTCTTCTCTGATCGTCTTCATCATCCTTGATCTCATCAGCTTTCCTTTTCTCATTCTTGACCTCTTCACTCGTGATCTCATTGTCATTGGCCTCATTCTTGACATCTTCATCATTGACATCTTCATCCTTGACATCTTCATCCTTGACATCTTCATCATTGACATCTCCATCCTTAATATCTTCATCCTTGATATCATATTTTACCTCTTCATTCTTGACCTCCTTATCATTGCTTTCTTTATCCATCCTTACAGCACTTTTAACATCTTCCATTACCCCATCTTCCTTGACCTCACCATCTCCCTTGACCTCACCATCTGCCTTGACCTCACCATCTGCCTTGACCTCACCGTCCTTAACTTCATTATCCTTAGCAATATCCATTACCTTACTATCCTTGATATCATCATCCTTGACCTCACCATCATTGACTTCATTATCCTTAGCATCATCCATTACCTTACTATCCTTCTTGACCTCATCATCTTTGACTCCATGATCCTTGACCTCCCCATCCACAAATGCTCCATCTTTGACTTCCATGGACTCACTCAGAGGATCTGATTGTACATCTGTCTGTTCATTGATACTATGTTCCACATTCCAGTCTATGCCTATTTTGCTAAAGTCACGAGAAATACTACTGCTTGTGTTGGTAATCTCTGATGTGACGTGGCCATCTGACGTGGTCTGAAGATCTAACGTGGTCTGATTGTCTGGTGTGTGTTCCTCTGCACCTGTACCAGGTGATTCTGCATTGCTTTTGGCGACTACTTTAACAGTTGGAGGTCCAAACATAGAATCAAGAAAGCCTCCAGATGGTTTGGGTTTCGGGACAGTTTCTGTTTCAGGATTGTCTCCCTTCTTGCCAGGATTGCTTCTGAACTTGGACTTTCTCGAAGGAGATCCAAATATGGAATCAAGAAAACCACCAGATTTCTGTTTTTGAGGACCAGTCTTCAGTGGTGTGGTTTGAGCCTTTGTAGCATTTGAATCAACATTTGCAACTGATTTAGATGGTGAACCAAACATTGAATCAAGGAAGCCTCCAGATGCTTTGGGCTTGCTGTCCTTGGGACTGGGAATACTGCCCTCAGTGGACGTGGATGCTGGATCTACACTACTGTCGCTCTGTGGCTCATCAACTACAGTCACTTGTTCATCTATCTCAGACTTTTCGTTGACTTTCACTTTTAATTCAACCTTCACATCTGCTGTTCCAGTCACAGCATGAGAGTTCTCAGCAACAGATGCCAGCTCACCAAGAACATTGAAGCTCTCGCTGTAAGCAGCTTTGGACGTCTCCTCTTTGTCTTCAGACAGCTGTGTTGGTGGTAACAGGTCTTCATCCTTCTTGACTTCTTCATCCTTGACCTCATCATCCTTGATTTCTTTAACCGTGACTTCTTCAACAATGACCTCTTCATCCTTGGCATCTTCAACATCGACTTCTTTATTGCTATTTTTATCATCCTTGACGTCTTCAACATTTACCTCATCATCCTTGACATCTTCAACCATGACTTCAACATTGACAACTTCATCATTGACAACTTCATCATTGACAACTTCAACCTTGACTTCTTTGTTGCCATTTTCATCATCCTTGATAACCTCTTCAACTATGACTTCTTTAACCTTGACATCGTCATCATGTACAACTTCAACCTTGACTTCCGTATTGCCTTTTTCAACATCCTTGACCTCTTCAACCATGACCTCATTGAACTCGCCCATAACCTCCATATACTTGACCTCACCATCGTCTTTATCGTCGACTTCATTGATGACACTCAAGGAACCCGATTGCACATCTACTTTGCCATTGGCAGTAATGTCTACATTCATGTCTACATGCATCACCGATGATTCCTCAGACGTGTTACAGCTTGTGTCAGTAACTTCAGATATGTTACCAAGGTTAGATACACTCTGTGGATCTGATGAACTTCCTGCAGATGTATCGAGTAGATTGTCAGAAGGAATGTCCACAGTTTTGCTGTCATTGACCTCTACAACTATTGATAGACCAAGACCCATTTCTTCTCCTTCAACACTTTCTGTTACTAAATCTGTGCTTTTGTCTCCTTTGTCAGTGGCTGCTTCTCCTTTGTCAGTGGCTTCTCCTTTGTCAGTGGCTTCTTCTCCTTTGTCTCCTTTGTCAGTGGCTTCTTCTCCTTTGTCAGTGACTTCTTCTCCTTTGTCTGTGCCTTTGTCTCCTTTGTCAGTGGCTTCTCCTTTGTCAGTGGCTTCTTCTCCTTTGTCAGTGCTTTCTACCACGTTCTCAATGCTTTCTGAGACTGATATGTTTAGGAAAGAACCAATAGTGGTTGACAGATATTCAGGAACATGTGCTTCAGATGACTGTTCATGTTTCTCCACAGTTTCTTCAGTATCCACATTTGTTCCTAGATTCTGTTTTTCTTCAGGATGTTCTGCGACTGATATGTTCAGTAAAGATCCAAGAGTGGTAGACAGATATTCAGGATCATTTCCATGTTTCTCCACAGTTTCGTTGGTGTCCACATTTGTTCCTGTATTCCGATCGTCTTCAGGATTTTCTGGGACTGATGTGTTCAGGAAGGAACCAAGAGTATTAGACAGATATTCAGGAGCATTTGCTTCAGATGACTGTTCATGTTTCTCTGCAGTTTCTTTAGTGTCTACATCTGTCCCTAGATTTAGTTCTTCGGCCGGATTTTCTGGGACTGATGTGTTCAGGAAGGCACCAAGAGTATTAGACAGATGTTCAGGATCAAGTGCTTCAGATGATTGTTCATGCTGCTCCACAACAACTTTGGTGTCCACATCTGTTCCTAGATTCTGTTTTTCATCAGGATTTTCCAGGACTTTTATGTCTGATATGTCTAGGACAGTTGGGGAATGAAAGACTGAATCAAGAAATCCGCCAGTTTTTGAGGGGTTATTTTCACCGGGTTTTATTTGGTCACTTTCGCTACGAAGTGCTTCTGATCCCGGTGTGCTACTTTCAGGAGTTTCCGATTTGTCCTTGGCAACGTGTTTAACAGATGGAGGTCCGAATATGGAATCAAGAAATCCGCTGGAACGCTTTGCTTTCCGAGGTTCAGTCTTCAACTGCCCATTTTGACTTTCTTTTCCAGATTTACCAGGAGATGGTCCAAATATGGAGTCCAAGAAACCACCGGATCTTGCTTTCATGGGTACGTTCCTCACCGGAGTGCTTTCAGTTGGAGATGTGTCCTTCTCAAACTCATTAATATCTACTGAAGATTCACCATATATCACTGGTTTAGCTGGTTCTCCAAATATGGAATCAATGACGCCACCAGAAGGTTTGGGTTTGTTATCTTTAGTACTGGTAATATCACCTTCATTTGATGCAGATAATGGTTCAATAATATTGTTGTTTTGTCCACTATTAACATTGTCACTGTCACTGCTCACAGACAGAGTTACCTTCCCTTCTCTGCTGTTGGTCATGTCACTTTCATTGCTCACAGACAGAGTTATCTTCTCTTCTCTGTCATCTCCAAAACTGAGTACCTCATCTTTGACAAGATCACTCACATTAGGTGCATCACTAACTTTGTCCTTTTCACTGCACACATCACTGGGAACGGTCTCCACTTGTTTGACATCTACAATAACTTCTCCCTTGGATCCAAACATATCAGAAATTTCAGACAAATCAGTTCCACCCACTGAACCATCAGGAACTCCAGTAGATTCCTTGGCTACAGCACTGTCAGATTGTTCGTCACTCGGGATCTCGGATATGTCCTTGTAGGTATTCGCCAAGCTGGCGGTACCGTCCTCTCCTTGGAGCCGCATGCTGTCCACTGTGGACAGAGCAGAGTCCGCAGAACATCCTCCAGGACTGTCCAGAACAATGGCGGAGTCCGTGGTCACGTCCGATTCATTGTCGGTTTTGACGCCAAAGCTGGCTGTGGATGTGTCCACGAATGATTCAAGACCGGTGTCGTTGCCGTTATTGCTTTCGCTTTTATTCAAATTTCTATTCAGTTCCGAGTAGTTCTCGTACCAGATTGTTCTTGATTCTGGATTTGAAGGTTGAGGCCGGACTACGAGAACATCTAGTTCTTCCAAAGAAACTGCTGAACCGTTTTTGTCGTCGTGGGTGGCGTCTCCAAACAGACCAATTCCTTCCATCATCATTCCCTGTTTTCTTCCTCTTTGAAAATGGTTTTCTTCGAAGGCGAGTCCATCCACGCTGGTGCCCTCGTCAGACAAGTCACACAAACTTCCCAGCGACATGTTTTTCTCTTCGGAATCCCGATCACTGGGCATCATTGGTGGGTCGTCATCGCCTCGTAGAGTTTGCGCAAGGTCGTCACCTTGACTGTCCTTGACCACGACAGCCTTCATATGCTCCTCCCACGGTCGGTCGAGTCGACGAGCAATGCCGATCTCCACGGAAACGTTCTTCTTCGTCGATTCCATGTTAGAATTCTCGTCAATTGATGGCATCTTATATCCCCCCCAAAAAAATGGCACCAATAAAAAAATTCTCAAATGTACGTTGTTGTTTTTTATCACAGTATCTTGGTATTTGAAAATACAGAGTGTTAAAAATTGTTTTTCTGTTCCACAACGTAGATTGTCTATTTCACAGGTTTCATGTCAATTTCAGCAAGGTTCACGTCAATTTCACCAAGGTTCAAGTCAATTTCGCATGTTTCATGTCAATTTCACCAAGTTACACGTCAATTTCACCAAGTTTCACATCAATTTCGCAAGTTTCATGTCAATTTCGAGGACTTCTTATACCTATCCACTCAATAATCGTGAATGCCTGTGTCAGTATAACATGTTGGACCGAGTGACACACCAGCCATACACATGATATAGCTCCGAGCTATGGATATGGAATGTCACGACCTATGATATAACTGGGTGGGTATCAGGGGAGGCTATCTAGATGATACTGCGACAAGACATGTCTCGTTTGATTCTCACGTAGGCTTCCTTCTAATCCAGTATCATACAAGTATATTGTATGAAATTAGGAGAAGTTCCTTGCACTTATTGCGATAGTAACTAGTCAGCGTCACATTTGGTTAAATTCACCATATGACGTGAACAATACGGAATTTGAAAATATCATATTCACCGACAATGAAGACTATTCCGTATTCCGGCTGGTATTGGCGATATTTTGTCAATGGACTCCCAGGTGATAATTTGTAGGTACCGTTCAGGTTATCTTCTTTCAATGTCCAATACAGCTGGATTAAGTTCCTAAGAATATTGCTACAGGGCAATTTCCTTGTACACTTCGACAAACGTCAGTCACGTTATGTAACAAGTCACGGTGTCTGGGTATTGTATCCACTGGGCCGTGTCACGGCTGTGTTATGAATTGTGTCACGGCTGTGTTACGGGCTGTGTTACGGGCTGTGTTACGGGCTGTGTTACGGATTGTGTCACGGATTGTGTTATGGACTGTGTCACGGCTGTGTTACGGATTGTGTCACGGCTTGTGTTATGGATTGTGTGACGGATTGTGTCACGGATTGTGTCACGGCTGTGTCACACTTGTGTCACACTTGTGTCATGTCACATACTAATCCACTGAACTGCTGGACATACACATCTCGCTGGTTGACAGGTGTCAATCATATGTCAACAAAGTCTGGTCCAATGCGAGCGTCCTGACAGGAACATGTATATTTCGCTGTTAATGATACAATTATTTGCTCGTCAATTTTCATTCACCGTCACTGGTCAACACATTTGCTTGTTTCGCTGTCAATACACTCGTTTCACTACCAGATATGATATTTCTCTCTCTTTCTCTCGAACTTCACAGATACGATAATTCCACTGTACTGTTAATAATCCTGTTTTGCAGTCAGCGGTAATTTTGATGATCGGTCAGAAAATATTTCAACTGTCGCAAATTACTCCATGTGCATTTCAGCGTATATTTCTTCACATCAATATTTGTTTTTCGGTGCGTGCCCCTTCCGTCATCGCCATGTTTCAACAGAGGCACCGTCAGAGCGTGACCATATTGCTACAGTCTTGTTCACAGCTGTCAACACAGCCGTCTCGAGACTCGGAAATCCCTCGTGTATGTCTCGTCGCTGTCGACGAAATTCATTGTTTTCCAATCCGTACCGATGCACCTGAAATATACAGCCATTGACGATATTCACTCAACATGAATAACTACATATCTACACCATGGCCATATACACCATGGCCATTCAGCACGTTATGACTAATTTCCCTCGTGTCTTAAAGATCTACTGGTCGGTGAACCGAGTTGACACATGTACCTATTACCTATATTTCCGACCTAGAGATAAGGTAAGAGTGAAGGAAACTAATAAAACAATCAAGAATTCGAGATAACCGAGAGATACAACCCAATTTTCGATACCTGTCAAAGATCCATAAAAACCTATAAAATGTCCCGATATAGTGAAATCAAATCTAGAACCAAAAGTAAGTGAGTGAGTGAATAATTGTGTTACGTCACAGTTGGAATCTTTCACCTATACGTGACGATACCAATTAGAAGTAGACTTCAAAAGTGATTTGTGGGATAATGTCACAGTGGAAATCATTCACCCATACACAATGATGAAACGAAAAAAAATGATAAAACTCACAAGTTTATTTAAATGTGGACACACCGACACCCAGAATATCTACAAAGTAACCACTACCCTTCTTGCTTAACCAATCAAAATCACGGATCAATAGGGAACTTCCAATTGCCACCAGCATGAAAAAACATTAAACTCACAACTTTTGACCAAATTTAAATGGACCGGCCTACTTCAAAATACAATATTACCTGTGGAATGGTGTTCGACGACAGCTAAACTTGCTACTTTCCTTGTGATAGAAAACTCACAACAAACACACGGAACCCATAAATACTTCCTCGATGAATTCAATACCGGACAAAAATCAAGTCGAGTACTCCATTATTGAGTTCCGAGGACGTAGAACGGGATTTCTTAGCAACACGTTAGTGGATTACGAGTTGTAATAGGATTCGAACAAGGATTTAGTATTGTACTTCCTGTTTGTACGTTTACATATAATATTTGAATCATTTATTTTTTCCCCTTTTCTTATCCCATTCCTTTCTGGATTAATTGTAATCAGTGATATATCGTGCATCCCTGATTGTCACCAGTAGGAAGAAGGTTAAAAAAATATATAAATAAAAAAAGATAATGATTTAAATAATAAAAAATTAGAATATGAAGAATTATATTAATGCCGATTTAATTATTTAAATTTCATGATTTGTCAACAGTTGATATAAATTATTACCTGAATATTATTACATTTAGTTGATTATACAGTTTGAATATATTGATGTAAACACTTACTGAAAGACAAAAGAAGGATCTTCGGACCTATAGTATTACTGTCGTAGATATGCATGATATATCTGGCATCTCCATATCAATATTAAGTCCAATGTCCATCATACATATAACACCGCATTCATGAATAACCATCAGTTTTTCCTAGAAAGGAATCCGTAGGCCATATTACCTGTGTCCATATCACCCTGATCAACGTTCATATCGCCCAGACTGATGTACCAACATCATACACCTCCTTGTATATATACGTCGTTTGTCATGTCGATATCAGTGTCACTTTCTTACTTTCAAAGATGAGGGACCAGTACAAAAGTATTACAAGCCCTTAAGCTGTTTAATTAAACATTAAGCTTACCTAAAGCACTATTTGTACACTGATGATACCCATTGTATTGGATTAGTGTATCTAATTTCTTGGGTTCTCATTAAAGTAGTTTATTTTTGTTAGCTTTTAGGGAAAGAAAACTGTTAAATTTAATCATTAGACATCTGCAGATATATGAGAAAACACAATCCAAATAAAAATAAATCAAATACAAAATTCACATTCCAAACTTTCAAACTGACCACAATACGTTAATTTTTCAAAATGTATGCATTAGAAAAATCTTGCATCTCACATATTTGTGTTTTATCTTATAATTGATGCAATTTGTTATAAATAAATCGTAAGAATACTAAAATAATAATTACATACAGTTTTTGCTGTTGGATTTCGAATATGTTCAAGTCTCAAAATATAATATTACATCTTGAAACTTAAGACTTAAAATATAAACATCGAAATATTTAATTTCATCAAACTGTTACAACTTATTATTAAATTGTAACCATGGAAACTGAATATGACATATTTCATACTTTTTTTGATTGAATCAATGCTTTACATTTGCTGCATGAATATTTCACCAATATGTGACGACCAAATATATTATTAATAATATTATTAATTGTTCTAATATATTATTAATAATATTATTAATTGTTCTAAGTTCAAATACATGTATAGTACCGGTAGATTATGAAAACAACTTACATTACATCCAGTGTTGTAATAATTATATAGATGTTCTCGCGATCTGTTTCGAGCAATGCTGGTCTAGACAATAGCATCGTAATCTTTTCAGCAAACTGAAACGTTCTTTTGATTTGAAAATAAATACGTAACAGTCACCTGCCCTGCTGGCCCACCCCCATCGAGCCCCACCCCCCCACCCTACACTTCTTCCCTCCCCACCCTACACTTCTTCCCTCCCCCATTCCATTTAAAAATAACATTAAAATGCACTTAATAGTTAATACAGAATGGAGTAAGACAGATCTTTCCTACATATATTTTTATTTGCTATTCTCTAATATCACCTGTTGCATGTACAGAAAGAAATACATCCTTGTCAAGTGTATAATGTTACATCATAACATTGCAAGTCGCCTGAAAGATCTGCTGTTTAGTACTTGTTTGACCGCGACATCAGCTTGCCCGATTGTCATTATTACGCCTAACAAAGAACTTTCAAAGTAGAGAACATTCAATGCATGAGTAGCGATGCATAACAATATACCTCAACTATTGTTGCATACAAACTCATGACGTTAAAAATTCATGAAATATTTCCGTGGTGATGCATCAATTAGAAATGGAATAAACTGGATGTTTCCATTTTTGAATTGTAATTGGAAAGTTATTCAATAAATATTCATATTTTCTTGATATGAACACTGGAATTGGTGTGACATAGCCTTGTTAGAGTTACTCCCCTTTGTTCGTAATATATTTGAGTTGTAATGCCCTCGAGGCGAAGCTTATGTGATGTCATGACCTGTTTACAACCATAAATAGCCATAAAGTACATTCTTAAAATATGTTTGTAAAACGTAAAGTAAACATTAGGGAGCCCTTTCCAGGTCGGTGTGACCTCTGAATTGTCACGCATCCTTGAAGCAATTACGGTATTTATTAAAAGATTTAATATTATTATCATTTATATTAATCATTAATTACTATTATTATTAATATTATGATGATTATGATTACTATGATGATTATTATTATTATTATTATTCAATGCAATTTGTTTTCAATTCAACTGAATTAATGTTTTAAATGGTTTACCAGTCAACATATTTACATGTATGACAATAACAATTCTTTCAGGCAAGTTTAATATATGGAATAATATATCAATATTTATTCAACAAAACACACAATATAGCTAATAATTGCTGACTATGAAAAATTAAAAGAGAAAAATAAATCTTTGCGTATCAGAAAATCAACATGATTTCATTAATACAAACAAAAATATGTATTAGTAAGTCTGCAAAACACTGAACACCGCAAATAAAATAGCATGATATACATCAACCTGGATACACCCTAAGGCTAAAACATGTCAACTGAAACGTAACTTCCTATATACAGGAATATATACCGTAGGTTGGCAAAATATTGAGATAAAACTCCTGTAAATGACATAGAGAGAAAGATAAAGAGAAAGATAGAGAGAAAGATAAAGCTAGTTATAACACCTTATCAATTACTATTTCAACCTCCTTTTCAACCTCGACAAACACAGGTACAAATAGTAACCTAGTAACCGTACCTCTCTAGCAGTACCCGACATCTCGGTTCTTTACATCTTTTGTTATTTTAACGGAAATTGCGACATATTTCAAAACTGCTTTTGAACCTCACCATATCCCTACGAGTCCAGTGGCCGATTGAAAACTATATTAGGATACATTCTAGTGAGAGAAAGAAAAAAAATTGTTTGTACTTTTCCCCCATATGTTTGTGAAAGGTTTTAAAAGTGCTGGAAAAAGCTGTTTAGGTGTCCTTCATGTAGTTTCTGCTCCGTCTCAATATACTGTTTAAATATGGCCAGATTTTTTTTGTTGTTGTTTTGTTTTAGAATTCACGCTTTAACTTTGCAGGATGAAATACATCCCGAACATATTTAACCCCCCAACACCCTCCCCTTTCCCAAATGCACATTTTTAACCTACTGTAAGCAATTACAGTTTCATTAAAATACCTCGGGGTGAGTTATACAATTAATACTGTTTTGGAAAAACATAACAAATTACGTAATAATTTAATATTGCCATGATCAAATTAATATTACTTGTGATAGACTGCAACAATATCAAACCATAAACAATATTACTACATGCAGCTTTGACCAAGGAAAATGTATCATTAACATCACAAAAACCTTGCAGAAATTACCTTAATTTCCTGATAAAATATCTGGTTTGTAAGAACAATCATCTACCAACCCTGAAGACAATCATGACATTATGTAATGTTATAAGAAATGTATATATACCTGTGTAAAAGCGAGCCTTCAATCTCAGAAGGGGGCGTGGCACTTGTCGATATCTGTCATGTGACATGTGTACCTATCTGGTGTCGCCTGGTATCTCTAGCTGTCATTGATCCAAGCTATCCAGGATATACTATCCTGCTATGAACCTGGCAATGCGTCAATTTCAACGAAAAGTTACTTTCACTTATAACTATTTGGTGAATGTTCTTTTTGGGAGTATAATTTTCAAAAAATAAAAAATAAAATGTGAATATTTCACTTGCTAATATTTTTAGAAATTAAAATATATTTATGACATGATATTATGATTATATCATTTCAACATCTACTTCAGATATTTTCCCCCCTAAATTATGCTAATGAAGAAAACAACTGCCAAAACCAAAACACAAAATAAAAATCAGTAATCACTAAAAACAAATGCACATCATAAGAAAACAAAAGTTTCAAGACCGTATGTAATCCACCATCTTCAAATATTTCACGGCTAAAGTCGACATAGACACCAGCAAATAGCGCGAGATTTCCAGGAATAAACTGAAGACAAAATAATCCCAGAAATGAATTCCGATCAAAATTGAACAAACATATTTCCTCTTCCGCGATCGAGACAAAGCTCCAAGGGCTTTGTTCTCTGGTCTGGGCGTTGTTAGCATTGGCTACAGACTCAGACATAACATTCACGAGATAATTGAAAATCATTAATTATGCCACCATTGTCTTCGCAGTTCCTAAACGCCATATATTTAATTTCTGAAAACTGTTGTGAAGTTAGATAAGAGAATACAATTTATTGTGTTGTGTGTATACTCATCAGGGGCTGATCATGAACAGACTATGACCCTATAACATGCATAATGAAAGTAGTATACAGTGATAACAAAGATTTTGAATTTTTGTGTTACTTTCTTATCAGGAGCTAATCATGAAAAGAGTATGGCCCTATATTATTAACATGAATGAAAATGGTGTTTGGTGATAACAAAGATTTTGAGTTTTAGAAAAGAAGATATTTTGGAAAATGATGTAGGCGAACAGAGTGTATAAGACTTTTTTGTTATTGACCATGTCTCAATTGTTTTTGCTAGTGACAACATAACGAGTTACATGTATGTGAAATCTTAAGACTATAGATCCATTGCTCCAAATAACCTTCTCCCTGCTACAGACAACTGGAAATTCCCTATAGAATATCAATATGATGTACCAGTGACCAAAGTAATAATTATAAAATTTAAATTTTAAAGCTGTTGAATTTAAGAGTGAATATGGAGTTTAACTTCGCTGCGGGTTGAATTTAAGAACACACACCACTGTTCTCTTAACCCTCTCCATGCTGAAGACAACCAGAGATTCCCTAAAGAGCAGGGTTTGTGCCTAATCCAGCAGGGAGAGGGTTAAACATTTGTTTTCATCCAGTCTATAAAATTGTGTCCCAGGTGCCAGTAACCGTGCCTTTAACGAGCGATAAGTGTCTAGACGAGTTGTAATGAATTCTATATCACATTCAGACCTCATATATCTGACCATAGCCTGTGGGCAAAGTGTCAAATCTACCTGACCACTAGTCAAGTTATCACTGAGGCCGATTTAAAGGTGCTTTCCCATCAATTCTGAGTGTACCGAGTGACATTTATTTTTCTGACTATATTCAATATGTATACCTCCCAAGGTGTTAAGAATGCACATGCTATGACTAAAATCATCACTAAAGCTCATGAAAATGGGTTTTCTAATGAGTTTTGTTTCATGTGATAGTCATGTCACTGAGTGATCTCCTTTTGAGTAATGGTACCTACATTCTTATATTATCATATTATCTTTATTAAGATTATTTTTCTTTCTGTATGACATCTATTTCTTTTGTGGCCAGCGCATATTCAATATGCATACTACCCAAATAAGTGAGTGAGTGAATATGGAGTTTAACGTCGCTGCGACGATACCCAAATAAGAATGTACGTATGACATGTGTATATATATTGAGATATTTTTTTTTTAAGGACTGTTAAAGTTACAAAAACATTTAAATATTCCAACCAAATCACACAAAATCTGACGAATTACAAACATGTAAATTATATTTCAAAATAATACGCGAGTTACCATTTCCTATATAAATATTTAAATTGGATTAATCCATTTATTTGAAATCGATGACATCTTTAGCCTTGCTGCCTTAACCCTCTCCCTGCTGGATTAGGCACCAGCACTGCTCTTAAGGGCATCTCTGATTGCCTTCAGCATGGAGAGGGTTAAATGCATATTCAAGTTTATTGTAAGTACGGCCTGGTTTTATGACTGCCATTTTTCTCTGGGAGGCGCCTTTAAGGTCTACAGTCAGCCAATGTTATTCAGATGATATTCATCGATGTGTTATCATTGTCCAGTCTGGTCAATACCAGGTGACCTTGACCTTGTCCTGTCGGTCAGTTCCGGTCAGTACAGTCAATATTCTCCATGGGGAAATAAATGTGATGAATAAATATAAACGATAGGAACAGGAATCAGGGAGTTCTACGCTGCACAATTTTCCGGAAATTGCAATTCCAAAACGTCTTGTATTTTATGTTACGTGGAATTTTAGAGGAATATTTTAGAATGTGAGTGTCATCCATTACGATGACCTGGTGCGATTAATACAGGACATGTAATCACTTTAAAAGTATTTAACTATTTTATCATTTTTAATTTCCACTGGCACTGCCATTAGTGTATAGAACAACAATAATGGTGTATGTGTTGGCACTAAATTATTGCATGTATTATTATTATTATTATCATTATCATGATAATTATCATTATTATTTTATCCTTATTATTATATCATTATTATTATCATAGGCTGAAAAATATATTTATTATTATCATCATTATTATTATTATTTATATTTAATATTATTATTATTATTATTATTATAGTCAGAAAACTATATTTAGAAGATATTCGTAACGTTATGTGTCAGCAAATGATAAAAGCCCCACTTGACCAGAGGATGACCATAAGTCCGCCCCCTCGAAGGATTGGATCTGTCCTTGGTTCTCGCAGAACGGCCAATACCGCATTATACTGACCGAGCCGATATGGACTTGAGGAGAGAAGTCATAACAAATCCATCTCCATCATTAGTATCATTAACACCTGGGACAATCTGATAACCATGGTCCATCACGCCCGATTACGACCAGAATACTGACCAATGTCCATTTTGATTGACCACAATAGCATGATCGGACAAAAGGGGAATGGAAGGGGCGGAATGTGGAATGGGAGTAATTTTTACAGTACAGAGAAAGCTGATGAAAAAAAATTGATAATGAAATTCCATCTGCAATACGTAACACAACATTGAGAATATTTTATGTTAAAATTTTATATTTTATGTTAAATTTTTTTTTTTTTACAATTTTTGTTCTATTCTACATACATTCAAAACATAGTCTATTTTTCTATTAATTAATTAATTACCAAACTAGCACAGAATAGTAGAGACAGCCCAGAAAAGATTTTACCTACAACAAGCACTTCATACTTCGTGGAAGGTGTCTGTAATGTCTACGTTCGTTTGCAGAGAAGACGATAACTTATCTTTTTTTAGCCAACAGATCTTATCGAACGATTAAAGGTGGTGTTACGGAACACTATTCACCGACTGAACTTGGAAGCGAATGTCTAGTCATGGCAGCTTTAAGGAGCTGCGTTTACTCGGCTTACAAAGTCACATATGAATCAATAATAGCTCAACAATAGCCTATAACGTATATCGATCACTCGGCAAATTTAGACTCCGAGGTCAAGGCTTGTGCTACCTAGGTGTGCTTTAAAGCCGGCTTGCAAAATGACGACGGGATCAACGCTTCCTTTTATTTGAGAAAATTGATTAAGTAACCGTGACAAAGTTGTGTGAAGGTGTGAAGATGTGAAGGTGTGAATTAAAGGGCCAAGCCGATCACTTGGGAATTCTCTTTGTCTGATTTTGTCTTCTTGAATACGTGACATGACTGACAAGTCTTACTCATGGATCTACGCTTGGACAATTTTGATTTCCTGCAATTGGGGTTTTATTTCATGGTGAAAAGATATTTAGGGGATGGTCTGAATAATAATGTAATAAAGCACAGATATTGTGAATGATGTATAATAAACTAAACTATTCTCTCAGCTCAGAGCTTCAAGTATGCATTAGCATGTCCCGTGCTTTATAAATGGACTATTTATTTATTTACTATTTCAACTATGTTATTGTAATATTGGAGGATGGTCACTTTAAAAATGGGCATATAAATTCCATCATTCCAACTTATGAATAGGGATAGCCCATTTGTCATGGCAGACCATAGTATATGGGTTGGGTGCATGCCGGTGCATTTAAAGCTTTAACTGTGGTACACATCTATGAGGAAATTCGGTAGACTATTGATACGTGGCACTCAGAGGGTTAAAGTCAATCATTCTTTTCCAGAAATCTAGACTTGCCTAACCCTCTTCCTTCTGGATTAGACACAGGCACAACTCTTTAGGACATCTCCACTTGCCTCCAGCATGGAGAGGGTTAAATGATCTAGGGTGATATTTTTAATAGGAGTATTTGGGTGAGAACAAGGTGTGACACAGACTAGAAATTCTGCAGCAGGTCATAGCATTTATATTGAGATCCACCACCGATCACTGTGTCTAGTATTTACAGTGTACTTCCAAAGTCATGAAGACAAAAGACATTGCATGATTCATGGTGTTATCTAATCAGTAAGGACCTAATAGGGACAGCAAGTCTCGTCTGGGTCATTTCCTGGGTCATTTCCGGTGACAGGCTTTCAGTGGCAGACACCAAATCGGGGTGATATCATTGGATAATTGCTAATAAAATGTTTAATTAACATCGATATACGGCATGGTTTAAAAATGGAACTATAGGTTTTGATCGAAATATTCCAATCAACGTAAACCACAAAAATATTGGTAGACCATATATCGTGAACATTAGCATTGGTCGCTAGCGATGGTTGCTATGAATGACATCTGAATCTGGCCGTTTTATATATGACGTTACATTGGGAGTCGTTATTCTTCATCATTTTACATAGAAAATCTAAGGGAAACAACTCTAATAACACATACCTTAATCAAATAAACATGTTTTTCTTATAAAAGATAACCAATTTACTATTAACATCAATCCTGATGACAACCTTAGATGCCCAAATAGAACAATGACAACGTTTACGATAAATCAGCTCGATGCTTATGTCAAAATGACCCAAAAATTGTACACATGTTTATAAATCATCATCAAATAAGTTCCTTAGATTACAAAACCTTTCGAGTTCGATTTCATACTCAATCTCAAATTTAATATGGGAATTTGTGAACAAAACTTTTGAGTTGAGCATGAAATCATATCAAAAATTATTTCATGATCTCGAGGCCAGTTTCCTCACCAATCAATGTATACTAATAATTAATAAATGGATATTTACACGTAAGATCATTAAAATGAGTTTACAACATACCTTTCAGAACAAGTTACCTCCCTTATCCCAGACTGTCCTTCCAACTTCATAGCGATCAGTAAAGCCATGAGTTTTACCTACAGCGTTTAACAATCTCCAGCTAAATACTGAAGTGACCAGCCTCGATCCTCCACCATAGTCAATCCAATGGGATATAGATTCTAGGTAGTTTCTTGCCAAACAGATCACATTGTCAGAGCCAGAGAAGATCAACATCGCCTCAATGTGTCAATATGCCTTGCGGATTGATCCCGCGAAATGTACAACTCGCCAACAATTGTCGTAACAACTGAATTCCATTAGACCACAGGTGAAATCGACGTCGATTTGTGAAATATATTGGTATTTCGATTTGTTCCCTTTCTCGTATAAATATTTACCTTTAGATTGTTGCTGTCTAGACAGTTGAGTGTGGAAAAGGTTTTTCAATACTGAAGTATACATAAAATCATTAAAGATGTGTCAGGTCATATTACTTCAGTGTTCGTTATAAATTAAAATAAATCATAGATGCTCATAAAGTTTGATGTTTCAAAAGATTGTACAGTGAAATAATTATGCACGATACATACAATTTAATAATATTCAATATTAATAACAAAATTAACTATATGAAATGTATCTGTAATATTCTATTCTTTATTGATGAGAAAATGTTTTTAGAAAAATGTATGTGAATATTCCATTGAATATTTTAAAACTGCTCCATCTCAAAAGAGATCCTAAAGGGAGGCGATAACCAAGGGAGACAACAACCAATAGTTAACAGGGCAATGATAATTTTATTATTTTTACTATAATTTCAACAATTTGTGATAATGTTCCCTCTCTTTCAGTCAACGTCCAAAATGTATGCATTCTCATTGTTTAAAACGATGCCCAAAAATATGATTTGTCACGGGGGAAAATAACGCTCTAGCTCAATCCCTGATCAGGATTGAGCTGCGAGCTTATGGTACTAAGTGCATCTCCAGTGGGAATAGAACTCAGGAAATCAACATAGGAATGTCAATGTTGATTGATATGCATTTCATATGGCCATCAGGTTGTCAGAGAATAGATCAGTCACAGATCGCAACCTATCTATAAATAGCCTGTCTACAGGTATGCTATCTGCGTTGGTGGAAAATTACCACAAATATGGCCGCCACTCGATTTGTGTCAAATGATGACTCGGCAACGGTGACAAAAGTTCAGTGGCTATATAATAGTAGATTAGTTGTTTTTTTTAGTTACATTGTATGAAATAAATAATATGAATGAACATGAGAGATGAATATTAAATGATAGAGAGAAAGATGTATGAGTGCATGTGAAACATAAACAATGAAAAATTGCATCATCATCATCATTATTATTATATAAGTGTTAACAAAACATTTTTATATGCAAATTCTGCATATATAATGATCAGCCTTTTATACCAGATGCACACACACACACGCACGCGCGCACGCACACGCGCACACGCACACACACACACACACACACACACACACACACACACACACACACACACACACACACACACACACACACACACACACATTCATACACATACATAGACACACAGACACACAAACATTAGTTCAACATTTAGGCAGTCTTCACCATATTCATAACACATGCTCTACACACATGCAGGAAATGAACATTCAAATGCATGTTATTTGAAGTAAGAAATAGCATCCGTAGTAAAATGTACATGCATTAAAAAAGTCAGAATAGCAATTTTCAAAAACACATTGAATGGAATTCACTTCCAGTATTCCCTTCATGAATTCCAACGTAAAGTTTACAGCACTCTGAAAGATCATTTAATAATATGTATGGCCAATGAATCATGCCATACTTTTCACCAGCGGAGGAACCGATATTATTCCAGGTATTAGTTTATCGAAGCTCTTATCCACTATGAGACCATCTCGTAACTGCATGATTCCCATGTGTAAGAGATCGCCGCGAGAGAGCTTATGGTCTAGTAGTAGATACAATAGATCTTCGAGAAACAATACCCAGACCTCCATTCAACAGACAGATCGTAGCACTGCAAGAGTCGAAACTCCTATAGATGTATTAAGAGACTCGTAGCGCTACGACCGAACCATCGTTCTGTGATAAAAGGAACGAGGAAGTGAATCACAGACATGTTGGCGGTAAGTTTGACACCACTGTTCCTCTTCTGACATCCATTTAGGTATCCAATCCATTTCTGCACTTTCCTGGAGACTATTTATTCACACACCACTGAAAAGAAACATTTTCACCGTTTGATTTGAATTTGTGACACAAAAAAATGCCTTACCTCTTGCGGTGGTTCCGGAGTTGGTTCTCTCACTGGTTCTGGAGTTGGTTCCCTAACTGGTTCTGGAGTTGGTTCTCTCACTGGTTCTGGAGTTGGTTCTCTCACTGGTTCTGGAGTTGGTTCTCTAACTGGTTCCGGAGTTGGTTCTCTAACTGGTTCTGGAGTTGGTTCTCTAACTGGTTCTGGAGTTGGTTCTCTAACTGGTTCCGGAGTTGGTTCTCTAACTGGTTCCATGATTGGTTCTGGACTCATCTCCTTGACAAGTTCTGGTGTTGGTTCTCGGACCTGTTCCGGAGTTTTCTCTCGGACCTGTTCCGGACTCAGCGAAGCATTCCTATACTCCGGGGAATTTGTATCCGGCACAAATTCGTACTCATCCATTAAGTTATCCGCTTGGTCGCCGGGACAGCTCATCTCCACGTACAGCTGGTCATCCTGAGTTACCTCCCCTTGTCTGTCACCTGCAGTTATCTCCCTTGTTTCAAACTCCTCCATTATCTCCCTTGTCTGAATCAAATCTCCACCACTTTTGTCGCCGAACTCGTCGGCATTCTCGTAATGACTTTCAGTCGTCGTGACAGTCTGAACGATGATGTCATCGCCACCCGCACCTGCGGCTTGCGTCGGCAGCATGATGTTTTCGTCGAATCCGCTGTTCCCGTTGGACATTAAGTCATAGAGAGGGTTTGAGCTGGCGGGCTCCGCACTCTTGTCGCCTTCCGAGAGCTCGTAGAGCGGGTTCGATGGTTCGTCAAAACTGTGGCTCGACGAAGACTTGACAACCGTCGTCTCTACGGTGTGGCTTTCGAACTCATACAGCGGGTTGGACGCTGGTTCGTCTTTCAGGTTGTACAGAGGGTTCGACGACATGTCGGCGGCAGTGTCTGAGGCGTTGACGTCGGTGAAAGAGTCGGCAGTGGTGACGTCAGCGTCGGCAGTGACAGATGTATCCACAGTGTCGGAGGCGCTCACATCAAATGACAGCTCGAACGGTTCTGATGTTCCATTCTCTTTGGTCCCGTTAGATATCTGAAATAACAACAAATCTGACGTTACAGACAATATATAAATTATATATGTGTTCAGTGTCTATTGCTGGGATTGAAATTAACACTTAGTCTGCTATCACTGGCCATTTCTCCCAATGCTGAAGGTATTAATAGAAATAATAATAATAATAATAATGAAATAAAGCATGTTTATGATAGCTAAGGGGGTAGTGCAAATAATTACAAAATCCAAAGGCTTGATTCCAGTTCAGTTTCCTATTATCATTGTCCAGATAAAGATTGGATTCAAACTCAGAAAATTCAGTTTTGTATTTCGACACACTAACCACTGTACACGATCCCGAAAACAAATCGCAAAAAGAAAATAACTTTTGGGAAAACAGTTTTGCTCCAATTATATCTGACACATATGAAACACATGGGAAAACACATAAAGTAAACACTCACACCCACATGTTTCTCCATATTGGATATAAAACAGAATTCCAAGATACTCAAAAGGAAGATAAAGTTTGGCTACCTGTGAAATGTTCCTATCTCAAACGCTCACAAAACACTGGATACTCTGTTCCTATTGTCTGCCTCTTTACTTGATGTAAGAAAGTAATACTTATATGCTTTTCTTGTTCACCCAACTTTGAAATATGGCGATGTCTCCCTACAATAGGGACTTCAGCCATGGTAGAAGTGAGATGTCACATATAACGTATTACTACATGGTTGGAAAACTTTGTACAAGTATCCCTGTTCATATCCAAGGTCATCTCCAAATGACTTCCAAATTTTTGTGATAAAATAGTTCCTTTGTAAATGTGACTTTTTACACAACATGACCTAAGTGTAAAACTGTTGGTCCATAAAATATTAATATACTGAATGATCAAAGTTCAGCTTGCATTTTGTATAATAATGTGTCACAAAATTAATTTGTATCCTGAGTGTCAGATTCAATATGGCCGCTAGGAACAACAAGATGAATGAAAGAATCAAAGGGTAAATATTTTCAGTGACTTTTCATTTAAATATGTAATGCCTTGGTTAGAACTGATATATGACAAATACTACTGTAAATAATTAATAAATAGTAAAACTGATATACAAATAATAAATACTACAGTAAATAATAAATAAATAGTATAATTAATATTAAATACATAGTCCATTAACTCTCTCCATGCTGAAGGCAGCCAGAGATGCCCTAAAGAGCTGTGCATGTGCCTAATCCAGCATGGAGAGGGTTAATAAAGTGCATGACTCCATGCTAATGCATGCTCGAAGCGCTAAACGCTACATTATCACCTTGTGAGTCTATTGTTAGTCTATAAATACCACTGTAAATAATAAATAAATTGATTGATTGAATTAATGCTTTATGTCGCAGTGGGAATATCTCACCAATAGGTAACGACAATAAATAAATAAATCGTAGAACTGATATACAAATGATAAATACTATATAGTAAGTAATAAATAAATAGTCTAAATAAATACTATTATAAATAATAAAGTTATGAAATTTTGAGCTTATGCATCTCGGGTCCAGGCCGTGGGATTACGAAACCTTTTTGAGTATAATTTTATACGTAACTTGGCCCCGAGATTATGAAACTTTCTGAGCACAAAAACGTATTGAGACGTCACATGACGTTTTATGAACACAATTCTGAGTTGAGTACAGAAACGTACTCAGAAAAGTTTCGTAATCTCGGG
>JAVCKZ010138217.1:0-21301 GCA_034780755.1 Lepetodrilus elevatus
GAAAATGGATAGCGAACAGATACAAAAATAGACCAAATATTATTTGGGTACCTGGTGGAGATACACCAATCAATGGATCACGTGCAGGTGATTTAAATAAAGCAGAAGAGGTAGCTATGTGGAATGCATTAGGTTCTGGTATCAATAGTGTAGATTCCAATCACTTAATTACATTCCATCCATTAGTAAAGGTTGCAAGCAAGGAACTAGGTAATCCTTCATGGTTAGATTTTAATATGTTACAATCAGGAAGACAGGGTACAGCACATTCAGTAAAACATCTTCAGTTAGGATTGCAAGAACCATATCCTGTAGTAGATGGAGAGTCTTTATATGAAAACTTCGCTTTAGTTAGTCGAGGAGGATAAGAAGATAGAGCAACAGCATTCCAAATAAGAGATGATGCATATTCTCAACTTTTCGCTGGAGCCTTTGGTAATACCTATGGTCATGGGTCTGTTTATAGATTTCATGAATCAACAAATCCTGCTAGATGTAGTGGTTGGGCTTGTACACCAAATATGACCTGGCGTGAAGCTATTGATGCCACGGGTGCAAGACAAATGCAATATGTGACAGAACTTATGAAAAGTAGACCAATAATAGGTAGAGTACCTGATCAGTCATTGCTACAGGGGAGACCTAGTGCCAGAGATGAGTTTGCAGCAACAAGAGGAAATGGATATGCATTTATCTATAGTTCAGAAGGTAACAACTTTACTGTAGTGATGGGTAAAATATCTGGTTCAGAAGTAAAAGCATGGTGGTATAACCCTAGAAATGGACAAAGTACACTTATAGGAGAGTTCCTTAATAGTGGTACACAGGCATTTACTCCTCCGGGTAATCCCATTTCTCCTCGTAAAGTAACGCATGGCTTACTAAGAGATGGAAATGACTGGGTATTGGTACTTGATGACAAGAGCAAAGGCTTTGGGACACCTGGACAATAATCTTATTTAAATACAGCGCTCAGAAAAACGTAAAGGATAGGTGTCTTTAAGTATTTTACAAGTGTTCTTAAGGTAGGCTTTTTGTATAACTACAATACAAAAAGGTTTACACGCATGATACAACAACTCACTAGATATAAATCAATTACATTTTCTCTTTTGGCACTTTTTACTTTCATGGGCTGTGGAGGTGATTCTGACAAGAGTGCACCCACCACACCTGATAAAACACCCATAGTCCAAAATGATACAAATGATACAAAAAAGCCATGGAAAAACGAACAAACTAGTACAAAAACGCCATGGAAACATGGAAACTTACAAGTATCAAAGAATAAAAGAATGCTTCAACATACAGACGGCACAGGCTTCTTCTGGATGGCGGATACTGCGTGGGTTTTATATGCACAAGATGAAAATACGACTAATGCCTATTTGGATAACCGTGCTAAGAAAAAATTTACAGTAATACAAATGCAAGTATTTTCTAGTTATACATCTTATAATTCCCATCTAAAAGAGCATCCTTTTGCACTTATTCATAAGGGAGGAGATGTCTACGAGGCAAACCTCTCTGCACCTATTGAAAAATATTGGAAAAATATTGATACTATTCTGAGCAAAGCAGAAGAGAAAGGTCTGTATGTAGCCCTGTTCGCAGGGTGGCATGATTTGGTTCAAAGTAAAATGTTTAAAACAACCAAAGATGCAAAAATATTTGGAACATGGATAGCCAATCGCTATAAAGATAGAAAAAATATTATTTGGGTTGTTGGTGGAGATACAGAGATTAAAGGATATGAAGGAGTAGATTCAAAGACAGAAATAGCTATGTGGCAGGCTTTAGGTGAATCCATAAATGCTGTAGATTCAAAGCATTTAATCACTTTTCATCCCTCAGGTAAAATTCCTAGTGTCGTATTTGATAATCCATCATGGTTGGATTTTAATATGCTTCAAACAGGAAGACAATCAACAGCAGATTCTGTCTCTTGGATTAACAAAGCTCTTGAGGCTAGTGCAACACTACCTGTAGTAGATGGAGAGTCTTTGTATGAAGATTGGTCTCATAAAGATCAAGGAAAAGAAGGCAGAAGAACAGCCTATCAAATAAGAGATGATGCCTATAGTCAACTCTTTGCAGGTGCTTTTGGTAATACCTATGGACATGACTCTCTGTATGATTTTGCAACCCAAAGACCAACTGCGACATGTGATACTCCATGGGCATGTATGCAGAGACTAACATGGAAAGAAGCCATAGATGCACCAGGTGCAACACAGATGCAGTATGTTACTGAGCTTATGCAAAGTAGACCTATAGTAGGTAGAGTACCTGATCAGTCGCTTATTGTAGGTGCTCCTTCGTCTGACTCATTGTCAGGTATTGTGGCTACTCGAGGTGATGGATATGCTATGATATATACCCCACATGGTAAAAATATTGATGTGAACTTAAGTAAGGTTTCTGGAGATTCCCTTAACGCATGGTGGTATGAGCCAAAAACAGGTAAATCGACAATGATTGATACCATTGCCAATAATGGTACCCATACTTTTAACCCTCCAGGAGAACCGAGCGAGGAACCTACCAAAAAGGGTAATGCCTATGACAATAAAAACTATATCCAAGAGGGAAATGACTGGGTATTGGTACTTGATGATACGAGTAAGGAGTTTGGGACACCTGGAAAATAATCTTATTTAAATACAGCGCTCAGAAAAACGTAAAGGATAGGTATCTTTAAGTATTTTACAAGTGTTCTTAAGGTAGGCTTTTTGTATAACTACAATACAAAAAGGTTTACACGCATGATACAACAACTCACTAGATATAAATCAATTACATTTTCTCTTTTGGCACTTTTTACTTTCATGGGCTGTGGAGGTGATTCTGACAAGAGTGCACCCACCACACCTGATAAAACACCCATAGTCCAAAATGATACAAATGATACAAAAAAGCCATGGAAAAACGAACAAACTAGTACAAAAACGCCATGGAAACATGGAAACTTAAAAGTAAAAGGTAACATGCTTCAACACGAAGACGGCACAGGATTTTTCTGGATGGCAGATACTGCTTGGGATTTATATCTGCAAACTGAAGCAGATATAGACACCTATCTCACAGACCGTGCAGCAAAAAAGTTTACAGTTATTCAGGCTGTGGCAATGCATAGTCATTGGTCCCACAGAGGGGGAGATGAGAATGGAACAAATGGAACATATCCTTATGAAGAGGGGAAACATCCAAGAGCCTCAGGAGCAACGCCAAACAAAAAATATTGGGAACATATAGACTATATGCTTAGTAAAGCAGAAGAAAAAGGGTTATATGTGGCACTATTTCCTGTATGGCATCATGCTATAGTAAATGGAACATTCTCAAATCCTCAAGAGGCTACTACATTTGGAACATGGATAGCCAATAGATATAAAGATAGAAAAAATATTATTTGGGTAGTAGGAGGGGATACAGCAGTAGATGGTACTCGAGTAGCGGAGGGTATGACAAGAGAAGAAGAAATAGCGATATGGGATGCCCTAGGTTCTGCTATAAATGCAGTAGATTCATCTCATCTCATCACCTTTCACCCCTTACTTACGATTCCTAGTGTTATCTTTGGTAAGGCAGCATGGCTAGACTTCAATATGCTCCAATCAGGAAGAAACTCAACAAATGATTCTGTGGCACATGTGCAGCTTGGTCTTGCTGAGGGATTGGCTGTTGTTGATGGGGAATCTATGTATGAAAATTTTGCTTTAGTTGCTAATGGTGGAGAATCAGATAGAAGAACAGCCTATCAAGTACGAGATGATGCCTACAGTCAACTCTTTGCAGGGGCTTTTGGTAATACCTATGGTCATGGTTCTATATATAGATTTTGGAATGAAACCAAACCAGCAATATGTGTGGGATGGGCCTGTACCCCAAGCATGACATGGAAAAAAGCACTTAAAGCTCCTGGTGGAACACAAATGCAGTACGTCACAGAGCTTATGCAAAGTAGACCGATAGTAGGTAGAGTACCTGACCAGTCACTTTTAGTGGATACACCAAAGGCTACAGACTTGTCAGGTATTATAGCTACCAAAGGTGAGGGCTATGCTATGATATATACAGCACATGGAGAAGATATAAATGTACAGCTAGGAAAAGTATCAGGTACCGAAGTAAAAGCATGGTGGTTCAACCCAAGAGATGGGAACGTAACAGATATTGGCGAGTTTGAAAATGCTGGTATACATCTTTTCGAAACGCCAGGAGAACCAACAAAAAAGCCTACTACTTATAATGACCTTAATGTAACAACCGGAAACGATTGGGTATTGGTACTGGATGACAAGAGCAAAGGCTTTAATGAACCAGGTAAATAGCACTATATTTTAGTGCTTTTTGTTTTTAAGTATCCTCTCTTTGGTGCTCTTCCACCAAGGGGCTTTGTCATCCCACTTTTTAGAAGTATGTGGCGTGACATTTAGGTTACGTCCTCCCCAGATAATCATACCATCTGCATGTGTATACAAAAAATCTAACTGAAATTTCCAAAATGATGGGTCTATATAGCTACCACTATGCTCTTTGGCAGAATCATGGTATTGAGGCCAGATAAAGGGCAAAATAGGCTTATGGTACATACGTGCATCTTCTATAGCTTTTGTCGCATAAAGTTCCCAGTATTTTTTGTCTTTATAAAAAAAGGTATAAAGGTCAGGACAGATAACGTCTACATACTTGGCTAAACGTTTTACCCGTATATTTGCCTCATGCCACTTTTTTAGTTGTTTTTTCGAGGGGTGTGCTGTCACATAGTCACGCACAGGCAAGAGGCCATAGTAGCCAAATTTAAGGTCAGGACGTGCTTGTTTTAGTGTTTTTATGACAGTGATATATCTGTCTATTCTTATATTTGCTATAAAATCAAAAACACCTGGACGAATATTCCACGCTTCGATATCTAAAATATAAGGTATCTTACTTCGAGGAAGAGAACGGGCATATTTTTTTAAATAGTTAAGGTCTATAGAGCTTGTGCCTTTTGGAAGTAACATATCCTCATATAGGACATTAATAGAAGGAAATAGAGGAGCGTTCAGTGCATTTTTATGAAGATATAAAGTGGCATCATACACAACTTTTTGTGAGGATTGTACTTTGTCTGCATAGAGAAATATTTGAAACAGTATAGATAATATGCTCAGTGTCGAGAGGAGTTTCATGCTTTGTTGCCTTTGTGTTGGTACTATTTGTAACAATTATACCTTCTCTTCATATAAAAAAATATAAAAAGTACAGAATCTTAGCTTGCATAAGTATAATAGATTTATATTATAAAGGTGAATTATGTTTGGTTTTTCACATACAATAATATTTCCAGTGAAGGTATTATATGACAAAAGTGTTATTGATGGGAACAATGCCCCCACCCACAGGAGGAGTGACCATACATATTGATAGGTTTTTACACTATGAGCAAGATATGTGTCACTTGGCAGTTTTAGATATAAAAAAACAAACCCTGTTTTTTAGAGATAAAAAGATAAACAGTATTTTGGAGATAATGCGTTACTTTTTGAGTGCTTCTATTGTACACATTCATATTTCAAATAAAACGAAAATAATAATGGCACTTGTTGCGAGGGTGTTTTTAAAAAAAGTGGTGTATACACATCATAATAGTAGAATAAAGAACAAAACCGAATGGAAGTTAATTAATATGCTTTCTCATAAAATCATTTTGGTCAATGACAAAAGTATTGATAAACAGATGATTCATCCTCAAAAAACATCAATCATCCCAGCATTTTTGCCACCGCAAAATATGGAAAAGTTACCTACATATATAATGGACAAGTTGGGTGAGTATGATTCTGTTATTTCAACAAACTGTTCTATTTTTACTTTATATGAAAATAAAGATTTATATGGGTTTGATTTAATTGTAGATGCCTTTTATGCCTTATGCCAAGCACATAAGCTAGACAAGACTCTATTGGTATTAGTAGATCCTTCAGGCACAGCTAAAACACATGTAGAAAACTTGACAGAGAACAGAGACTTTGGTACGAATGAAATTTTATATATCAATGAAAAAATAGATTTTGTATCACTTCTTAAACTCTCAAGTCTCACAATACGAGCCACAAGAACAGATGGAGACTCTATCTCTATTAGGGAATCGTTATATTTTAATGTGCCGATTATTGCTAGTGATGTAACATGGAGACCTGAAGGTACTATTGTTTTTGAAAATGAAAATACAGAAGACTTGGAAAATAAAATTTTTGACACTTTAAAAAATAAAAATAAATTCAACTATGACAATGAAAACTATGCGCAAAAAGTAATAAATTTATACAAAGAGATACTAGATGTTTAAGATTGCTAAGTGGTTTAATAATTATAAAGCTCCTTCTGTGTTAATGATAGATGATTTAAGTGATGCCTATGTAGAAGTGTACGCAGAGTCACATAAAAATGATTGGGGATATCTTTGTAACAAAGAAGAATCTTCTTTTCAATTTTTACAACAAAATCTATTGGCACTTTATCCAGAGATTAAAATTACTTTTTTTGTTCCTTATTTGCGACACAATGTAATTAGTGACAATAGCAAGTTCAGGGTTAAAAAATTTGCACTTGGTGAAAGAGAAGTGTATACTGGTTTTTTAAAACAACTAAATGCACAGGGGCATGAGATATCACACCATGGGTCTAATCATGGTGAGTATTTTGATACCACATTAGCTACAACAGTTAATAATTGGACGCACGAGTGGGCATTGTTCGATGATGTGGATACTGCTGTGGGTATTACTATGGATGGGGTCAAGATGTTTAAAAACACTTGTGACATCGATATTGTTGGTGGAAAATATTGTGGATATATTGCCATAGATAACTCTAGGGAGATTATTGACAAGTGTGACTTCTTGTATTGGTGTGAAGGCGTAAACTATGATATGTCAAACTATAACGATACTATGTTTGGTCAAAATGGGGTTATTTCATTTCCTACAACAATTGCTGGAAATTCTTTTGTCAGGCTATCGTATCTTACGGGCAATACAAAAAAAGACAAACAAAAGAAAATTCTCAAATATTTTCAACCTTTGTATAATATTTTAGGGTACATAAATATCTATAAATTTTATAGAAAGGGACATATCATTAGTATACAAGAGCACTACTCTCCTTCAACAACATCAGGAATGGTGCAGTCTGCGAATATAGTTTCAGATATAAAGAGTTTACAAAAAACATTTAGTTTTTTACAAAAATTGTCTATCTGGTATGCGAGCTGTAAAGAGATAGCCAGCTATATGTATGTAAAAAATAATACGACACTGGCGCTATCTGAGGGAAAAATTAATATTATTTTCAACAATAACAAAAAGATAGAAAACCCTGTTGTCTCAATTACCAACAATAAAGCATTTAGCCTTAAAAAAGAGGGAAGCAATCAATTTTGGTCATCAGAATTAAATAATAAATTACACGTTGTCAATATAGCGATTCAAAATGGTGACAATTTTTTTACTTGTTTAGAGAATTGTGAAAGTTGAATATCGAATGAATAAACTAATGCTACTACTTAACACCATCAAATTTTTAAAGCCTATTCAAATATATTATAGAGCTTTTTATTTGTTGAGACGTAAATATAGAAAAATAATGAATTTTCAATATGCATATACAAAAGAATCAAATACCTTACCTTTGAGTTTAGATGAAACGATTGATAACGGGTATAGTATATATGAAGATAATCGTTTTAGTTTTTTGAATTTTTCTCAAAAGTTTGAGAATAAAATAGATTGGAACTTCAGCAAATACGGGAAGCTTTGGACCTATAACCTTACGTATTTTGAGTTTCTAAGAAAAAAAGAAGACGCTACTTTAATATATGACTTTATAGAAAATATAGAAAGCATTAAAGATGGTCTTGAACCTTTTCCGATTAGTCTAAGAGGTATATCATGGATAAAGTTTGTAACATATCATAAGATACAAGATAAAAAAATTGATGATAGTTTATATGCACAGTATCAAATATTGATGGATAATTTAGAGTATCACCTTTTGGGGAATCATCTTTTGGAAAATGGTTTTTCTTTACTTTTTGGAGCCTACTATTTTCAAGATGAAGCACTTTATACAAAAGCAAAAGAAATTTTAATCTCTGAACTTAATGAACAAATACTTTCAGATGGTGCACATTTTGAATTAAGCCCTATGTATCATCAAATTATGTTGTTTAGGGTATTGGATTGTTTAAATTTAGTAAAGCATAACCAGTTCTCTGCCATGGATAAAGATGCAAGTGATAGTTTTCATGATTTTCTAGAAAACAAAGCAAAACAAATGTTAATATGGTTAGAAAATATAACATTTTCAAATGGAGATATACCACATTTCAATGATAGCACGGATGGCATAGCCCCTTCTAGTAAAGCACTCTTTACTTATGCCGAACAACTGGATGTTTTACATACAAAACAAAAGGTTAATTTAGCAGAATCGGGTTATCGCAAAATAATAAAAGACACATATGAATGTGTTGTGGATATTGGTAAAATAGGACCTGACTATATTCCTGGTCATGCCCATGCAGATACCTTTACTTTTGTGTTATACATGAATAATGAAGAAGATAGGGAAGCTTCTCTCAAGAGAGCAAAAATACCTTTTATTGTAGACACAGGACTGAGCACATATGAGAACAATGAAAAGAGAATGTATGAACGTAGTACATGCGCACATAACACAATAGAGGTAGACGATAAAAATAGTAGTGATATATGGGGTGCATTTAGGGTGGCTAATAGAGTAAGAACGATACACATTGACGAAGATAATGATATAATTGTTGCAAAACATGATGGGTACAAGGCAAATTTGGGCATACTACACACACGATGCTGGGAATTTTATGAAAATGAAATAATTATCAAAGATACTTTAAACAAGTCAACCCAAGCAGTGGCAAGATTGCATTTTCATCCTGATATTACAGAAAATATAATAAAAGAAAAAGTGCATTGTAAAGATGCAAAGATAGCTATAAAACAGTATACGTATGCGCAGGGGTTTAATAAAACAACCCAAGCATTGGTTGCAGAAATTAGTTTTAATCAAGAGATAGAAGTGAGGATAGACTTATGAAAATATTATTTATAACAGATAATTATCCCCCAGAGGTAAATGCACCAGCAACAAGAACATATGAGCATTGTCAAGAGTGGAAAAAAGAAGAAGATGTTGAGATAACAGTGATTACCTGTGCACCTAATTTCCCACATGGTAAAGTGTATGAAGGGTATAAAAATAAGTTTTATCAAAAAGATACTGTAGACGGTATAACAGTTATTCGTGTATGGAGCTATATGAGTGCCAATAAGGGATTTGTTAGACGAATTTTAGATTATATGAGTTTTTCTTTTATGGCATTTTGTGTAGGACTATTCCAAAAAACAGATGTTATTGTAGCGACTTCTCCACAGTTTTTTACTACGTGGAGTGCTTCAGCTTTATCATTTGTCAAGAGACGTCCTTGGATTTTTGAATTACGTGATATATGGCCGGAGTCTATTCGTACTGTTGGGGCTATGGATACAGGACTTTTATTAAATACTTTAGAAAAAATAGAGTTGTTTTTATATAAAAATAGTAATAAAGTCGTGGCTGTAACAAATGCATTTAAAACAAACTTGATAAATAGAGGTATTCCTTCTTCTCATATTGATGTCGTAACAAATGGCTCTAATATGGAACTCTTTTCTTCACGTGCAAAAGATGAAAACCTGTTAGATTCCTTGGGATTGAAAGATAAGTTTATAGTGGGATATATAGGGACACATGGTCTTTCACACAGTTTAGATTTTATTATGATCTCTCTATCAAAAATCAAAGACCCTGAGATACATTTTTTGTTTATCGGTGATGGGGCAATGAAAGAAAAGATTTGCGCATTAGCAGAAGAGCTTAATCTTGAAAATGTGACATTTTTAGATCCTATATCAAAAGAAGAGGTTCCTCGTTACCTTTCATGTATAGATGTTTCTTTGGCACCATTAAAAAAAGAAGATAATTTTAAAACAGTTATTCCTTCAAAAATTTTTGAAGCAGCTGCGATGCAAAAACCTACATTATTAGGAGTAGAAGGACAAGCCCAAGAGATTATAGAAAAATATAATGCAGGACTGTGTTATGAGCCAGAGAATGAAAAAGACTTTCTAAAACAGCTATCCGCAATGCGTGATAAGACACAATATGAGATGTTACAAAAAGGGTGTATCGCGCTTGCAAAAAGCTATGATAGGAAAGCATTAGCTAAAAAAATGCTAGATATTATCATAAAAGTGAATAAAAATTAAATATGAAGAAATTGAAAGATAAAGGCAATAAATGAGTATAAATAGTGATATAAATAAAGAAGATATTCAATTAGGCGAGATATTTAGAACAATACGTAAATATCAGTATAGTATTATTGCATCAGTCATATTGTTTACTTTTGCTGCTACTGTTTATGCCTATTTAACTCCCAATGTCTATAGCACTTTTTCGACAGTGGAAATCAGCCCTAGTGAGCATCAAGGTAAGATTGGGGCAGAGGATATTGTGGCAATGGTCATGGATGGAAAATCAGTCAATGCCGACACTGAAATAGAAATTATTAAATCATATTCATTGGCAGAAATGGCATTAAAAAATGTCAATATTACACACCATTATTACACAACACGAAGGTTCAAAAAAATAGAACTTTATAAAGAAAGTCCTTTTGAGGTAGGACTGCTTAAGGGGTATGGAGTAGAGTTTTATTTAACACCTTTAAATGCCACGCAATACACACTTGTAGTTAAGGATACAAAAGATATATATGGAAATGAATGGTCTTATGAAGAAGTACATGAGTATGGAAAAGAAATAGTTACAGAACATTTTCATGTAAATATTCTTAAAAAAGGGAAGATAGAAGATAGAACATATTATTTTACTATTGATGACAAAGAAGAAGCAATAAGAATAGCGATGGAAAAGGTTATTGTAAATCAAAAATCTAAAAAAACATCTATGCTCACTATTTCTTATACGGATAATGTACCTCTTAGAGCCCAAGAATTTGTAGATTCTTTAGTGCAAGCATACATGGAAAGAAGTATAGTAAAGAAGACACAAGAGGCAGAGCTTAGACTCTCGTTTATCAATAGACAACTTAAACATATAACCAATAACTTGAATAGTTCTGCATCGAGGATAGAAGAATTTAAAAGAAATTCAAATGCTGTTGATTTAAATGAAGCAGCGAGAAAATCAATTAAGCAAATGACCTATTATGAAACGAAACTAGAAGACGTTTCGTTAAAAGCAAAAATATTAGATAATTTATTTAATGAGATAAAAGATGAAAATAGAATTGACTCTATTTCTGTAGCTGATATAAGTAGTGCGTATAGTGGACAAACACCACTTACCACAATGATTCAAAATTTACAACAAGCTATTACAACCAAAAGAAAGTTGAGTGCTGACTTTACAAGTGTACACCCTGAAATAAGACGGGTAAATAAAGAAATAACGAGTTTGAAAAAAATCATTAGTTCAACGATAGGGAACCTAAGAAAAAATAGTATAGAGAAAAAAAGGTCTATAGAAAAATCTATCAACAAGCTCCAGAAATATTTAAATACTTTACCTGCGGATGAGAAAGCTTTTGGAGAACTTGAACGTAAATTTAAGATAAACTCAAAAGTGTATTCTTATTTGTTACAAAAGCAGTCTGAAACAGCTATGGTCAAAGCATCTACAATCAGTCAAATTAATATTATAGATAAAGCATTTTTAGCTAAAAAACCTATAAAACCTAAACGAATGTTAATCATCGTAATAGGATTGATTTTAGGACTATTGTTAGGACTTCTATTGGCCTTTTTGAGACGCTATTTGAATAATAAAATACAAGGTGAAGAGGATATTAAGAAATTAACGAATGTGCCTATGATTGGGTTTATTCCTAATATCCAAGAGAAAAAAGGAGAGAAGGTTTTAAAAGTATATTCCTCTCCTAGATCAATTGTCACAGAAGCTTTTAGAAATTTACGTACAAACTTACAATTTATGTCTGCCTCCTCATCGTGTCATATGATAGCAGTGACTTCAACAGTAGGAGGAGAAGGGAAAAGTACAGTATCTCTTAACCTTGCTGCAATGATGAGTATCGGAGGTAAAAGAACGATATTGGTAAACTTAGATATGAGAAAACCAACGCTACATACTAAGTTAGAAGTTTTAAATACAAAGGGAGCAAGTTCATATCTATCCAACCAATTGGAATTAAATGAAATTATTCTTGAAACCAAATATGATGGATTGGATACTATCACATCTGGACCTATTCCTCCTAACCCAGGGGAGCTAATGCAAGGTGAACGCATGATTAGCTTATTAGAAGATTTACGAAAAATGTATGATGTTGTTATATTGGATACTCCTCCTGTAGGATTGGTATCAGATGCGAGAACATTAATGCATTATGTGGATGTGATTTTGTATGTGGCAAGAGTAAACTATTCAAAAACAAATTTTTTACAATATATTAAAAAACTTTCAAAAGATGAAGTGGTAAAAATGGGTATTGTACTTAATGACATTGATATAGAACGAGATGGTTTTGGACTAGGGTATGGGTACTACGAGGAAGATTAGTATAAAAGCTAACGTTTCTTTAGTTAGTTTTTTGATATAATCACGACATCTTAACGCTGGCGAGTCTTATTTTATAGTGGACTCGTTTATATAAAGGCAAATCTTGAGCGAAAATATTATAGGTTACATAGATGACCAAGGGCACATTCTAGATACACAAACAGCAGGTGAAAACTGCACTGAAACTCCCATAGAGTATGACAATTCTGAAACTTCTTTAGAGATAGTACGTCACTCTACAGCACACCTCATGGCACAAGCAATTACGGAGCTTTATCCTAATTCACAATTTTTTGTAGGTCCCGTAGTAGAGGAAGGCTTTTATTATGACTTTAGAGTAGATGAGCAGATAGGTGAAAATGACCTCAAAGCTATCGAAAAAAAGATGAAAGAACTTATTAAGAAAAAGTACAAAATAGAAAAGTATGAAATAACTAAGACAGAAGCTTTAGAGAAGTTTGCAAATGATGACCTTAAGCAAAAAGTCATGGAGCGCATTACTGATGATACTCTGTCTATCTATAAGCAAGGGGATTTTGAAGACCTTTGTCGGGGACCTCATGTTCCAGCACTTCGTTTTTTACATAACTTTAAGCTTACGCGTGTAGCTGGAGCTTACCTTGGTGGTGATGAAAAGGCTGAGATGCTTACACGTATTTATGGTGTGGCATTTGCTGACAAAGAATCACTTAAAGCACATATGACTATGATAGAAGAAGCGAAAAAACGTGACCATAGAAAAATTGGTGCAGAGATGGAACTCTTTATGTTTGATGAGTCTGCAGGACCAGGGCTCCCTTTTTGGATGCCAAAGGGTGCAAAACTTCGCTATAAACTAGAAAGTATTTTGCATAAAGCACACTTAACAAGAGGGTATGAGCCTGTTCGTGGTCCAGAAATTTTAAAAGCAGACATGTGGAGAACTTCTGGACACTATGCTTGTTATGGTGAAAATATGTATTTGACTACTATTGATGACCAAGAGTATGGGATCAAGCCTATGAACTGTTTAGGGCATATACAAGTTTTCAAACAAACACAAAAGTCTTACCGTGACTTACCTCTGAAGTATTATGAGTATGGTGTTGTTCACAGACATGAAAAATCAGGGGTTCTTCATGGATTGCTTCGTGTAAGAGAATTTACACAAGATGATGCACATATCTTTTGTGAACCAGAGCAAATTGCTGCTGAGGTACTCGAAGTTGTAGAGTTTGTGGACTCTGTGATGAAGCTCTTTGGGTTTGAATATACGATGGAAGTAGCAACAAAACCAGAAAAAGCAATTGGTGAAGATGCTGTATGGGAATTAGCAACACAAGGACTCAAGGATGCGCTTGAAGGCAATAATTTACCCTTTACTATAGATGAGGGTGGGGGTGCCTTTTATGGTCCTAAAATAGACATTAAAATCACTGATGCGATTGGACGTAAATGGCAGTGTGGTACGATACAAGTAGACTTTAATTTGCCTGAACGTTTTGAAGTCGAGTATGTGGCGGCAGACAACACTAGGAAGCAACCTGTGATGATTCATAGAGCAATTCTTGGTTCATTTGAACGCTTTATAGGTATTTTAACAGAACACTATGCAGGAGAATTTCCGTTCTTCTTGGCTCCAACACAAGTTATCTTTGTGCCGATTAGTGAAAGTCATGCTGAGTATGCCTATACGCTTAAGAAAATGTTACTTCAAGAAGGTATTGATTCCGAAGTACACGACAAGAATGATTCACTTAATAAACGGATTAGAACAGCAGAAAAACAGCGTGTACCGTATGTAGTCGTTATCGGAGAAGAAGAAGTAACAAATAAGACCGTGGCAATTCGTGATAGACGCAACAAAGAACAGTATAATCTTACACAAGACGAATTTATGGTAAAATTAAGCAAACAACTTCAAGAAGGAAAAATTTGAGTAGACAAAACGATAGAAACAACAGAGGAAGAAAGAAGCCTGACGACACCATTATGAATGATGCTATACGTATAGCAGAACTAAGAGTTCTAGGTGATGATGGTGAGCAATTTGGTATTATTTCTCGTGCAGAGGCGATGAACATAGCAAACGAAAAAGGGTTAGATCTTGTACTTATGTCTCCAGATGCTAAACCTCCTGTTGCCAAAATCATGGACTACGGAAAATATAAATACGAGCTAGAGAAAAAGAAAAAAGAAGCACGTAAAAACCAGAAAAAAATTGAAGTCAAAGAAGTAAAGTTTTCTTGTAAGATAGCCGAAAATGATATCGCCTATAAAGTAAAACATGCTAGAGAGTTTTTAGAAAAAGGTAAACATGTAAAACTACGTGTTTTTCTAAAAGGACGAGAAATGGCTAACCCTGAATGGGGCGTAGACGTACTCAACCGTGTATGGCCTATGCTAGAAGACCTAGCAAACCTAGAGAGCCCTGCAAAACAAGAGGGACGTTTTATTAATATGTATGTCACTCCCTTAAAAAAATAATTCTTTTTATTTTTTAGTTATTCCCTAATGATTTGGGAATAACTTTTTATGCTTCCTCTTTTCTTAGCATATATACACCTATTAGCATAGTCATCAACATCAGGATAAACAATGTAGCATTATTGTGTGTATCCCCATCTGAGGTTTGCGTAGAAGCACACTTTATATCCAAATGTACAGTTGCTTCAGCCGTATCACCCTTACTGTCAGTAATAGAGTAAATGAATAAATCTTGTACTTGATTGATGTTAGCAGAAGGGGTATAGAGCATGATTTGTCTACCATCACTTCCTTCAGCCACTTCTAGCGTTCCATGTGTAGGCTGACTAGAAATATCAATTCTAATATTTCCACTAAAAACATCATTTTTTAAAACATCTATAACATTAGCACCATAATGTGTAATGACAATATGTCCGTCATCTACTGCATTAAGTGTTAGAGGTTCTACCGCATCATAGGCTACAGTGATTGTAGCAGGGCTACTTTGTAGTCCTGTAGCTATTTCTGTAAGCATGTAACGTATCGGTTTTGGATTTCCTATGAAGCCTTCTATCGGATTAAAGGTTACTATCCCTGTGTCTTTATTGTATGTCCATGTACCTTCTCCTGGAACAGTGATACTTCCATCTTTATTTACTATGCCCCCATTAGGTGCCATGAGTGTAACATTCACATCATCTGCTACGACAATTGTCCCATCTTCTCGTCTGTCATTTGCTAAGATATCTATACTGACTGCATCTCCAATATCATTACCTGTAATTGAGCTATCATCTGCACTGCTTGGGCGTGATTCTGCATCATCTAAATAATCAGGAATCCCATCACCATCTGTATCAATACTGTTATTTCCCTCGGCGGTATCGAGTAATCCATCATTGTCACTGTCATCATCTAGGAAATTATAGGTACCATCATTGTCTTGGTCTAGTGTGATTCCATGACCAAGAGCCACGGCAAAGTCACCTTCCTCTGCATCGCTCATCCCATCACCATCTGTATCAGATGTCCCGAGAATAGAGAGAGCACCACAGAGTGTAGTAAAGTGCAGATTTGGGTTCATCCCTGTTTGTGTTGGTTTCACAGTTACTGTACCATTGTTTATCCATGTAGCAAGTTCTTGTATCTGTCCTGTTCCAAACTCCCATTCACCATTTATCTCTATTTTGGTGACTTCACGAAGTATACCACCCTTTGATGTGTCTAAGAGTCCCCCCTCAAGTATGCTATAGTTTTGACAATTAATATCTTTTACTACCCCATCATTGAGTCTTTCTATATTACCAGTCCCTATGATGACATCAGCATACAATACAGAGTGCATAAAGATAATAAATAAAATAAATTTAATGCCGTGTATCATTTATCTTTCCTCTTTGTTATATAATTCTCTATAGTTTATCAAAATAATGTCAAAATAGTATATACTCATTATGTTTACCTTAGCCATGCTGGATTCTTTGTAAGAGGAGAGCCAAACAATTCACTTTCTGCTCCATTATCTTTGGAATGTATAGCAATAATTGGTACTCTAATATCATTAATTTCAAATATTGTATCTGCAGAATTATTATTGTTTGTTTTACAACCATCCGAAATCACAGTAATATTGCTACTTGGGTATGTTTGCTGTCCAAAGGCTGTTTCATCCCCATTATGATATCTAAACCCAAATGCATCGCCATAACCCCCTCTATATTCATGGTGAATTACCCCATCACACGTTCCAACATACCTTTGTTTCCCTTCTGTTGATACAGCTCTGATGTCATTTATTTGTTGGTTTGACAATGTCAAACTAAATGTTCCATTCCACCATTGTGACGTGTCCCTGCCGGGTCCTCCATTTCTATGATTTTTATGTATGAAATTAGATGCATACTCAAGTCTAGTCCAACCCCCACCATCTGTAGTCATATCACAATAGACTTGGAAAGCATTAGCGGTGCTACCACCATCTGGATTTATCCAGTATGTTCCACTTACAGCAGGACAACCTGTGTCTAAAATTTGTTTACACGTTTTTCTTGCATCTTGTTGTGTTTTCCCAGGTACTATATAATTGATAACATACGGATTACTTGTAGTACCTACGCCTATAATATCTATACATGTTCCTGCAACAATTTTTGTTTCACTCCCATCACTAGAGACGGTATGCCAAGCTGTAGCATTACGTTCGTACACTAGCTTGTCATCTGTATTAAAAATAAGTGACCCTTGTTTGGGAGAGGAAAGGGCATTCATCTCAGCTGTAGTAGCATTATGCAGTATGACTAATTCATCCCTCAACGGTGCTGCATTGAGCTGAAGTAAAACCAAAGGAATAATCATAAAATATATACATATTTTCCTCATGCTATTTAATGTAAATTTCATAAGTACCATTATTGCCTCCCTTGTATCCTGCGCCTGCTTGACTGTACCCATTTCCTATATGCCCATTACTTGAACTATAATAATCACCATTAAGTAAACTCCAAAGTGTCCCCGCTTGATTTGTACCTCTCCATGTATCAGCCCACGTATTACTAGCTCCAGCAGAATCAGAAAAAGACATATAGGCTTGGTCATTGTCAGCACTTTCATTGATTCCTGCCATAAAAAAGTAGTTGTAATTTAAATTTCCTGCTACTTTTTTTCCACTATATTCAGAAGTTAAACCTTTTACTCTTATACCATCAAATGCTGTATCATCTTTGGTGTGCATAGTTTGATTTTTAACAAAGGTCATAAGATCATGTATACTTTCTCCAGATACGGATGAAACCAAATCATAAGAAGCATAATCAGCTGTGCCTACTTTTTTTATCATCACTTTGCTGAAATTTTTAACCTTATCATACGTTGCATAGATACCTGAAGTATCTGCTACATCAGCATACGAGATATTATCAGCTACTTGCCCAAATTGCTGGTTATTCCCTATAGTTCTGACCACTCTTGACCATCCACCACTATCGGTATTCATGTCACAGTAAACTTTATAGGGTGAAGCGCCTCCTGCGCCATCAGGATCAATACAATACTCTCCATCTACATGTACAGTCACCATAGCACATGAAGAAAATGACTGCGCTCCTGAAGCACAGTCATACGGAGTTTCTATGCTTACTTGATAGGGGTCTTCCTCTGTTCCTGAGCCTATAATTGTTAGACCATTCCCTGCAACAATTTTTGTTTCACTCCCATCACTAGAGGTGGTATGCCAAGCTGTAGCATTACGTTCGTACACTAGCTTGTTATCTGTATTAAAAATAAGTGACCCTTGAGGTGGAGAGACGATAGCATGCATTTCTACAGTAGTGACATTATGTAATACAACTAAGGAGTCACTTTTTGGTGTGATTGCTTGTAGTGTCCCAACCAAAATGAGGTATAAAAATATTTTTTTCATTTTATTTTCCAATCACATAGGCTGATGAGGATGTACCATTTCCAATGATCGTCATAGTATTACTCGCATGAATAATAGTTTCACTTCCATTGGCCCTTAATCTTTTCCACACAGACCCTGTATAAAAGAAAAGAGTGTTCTCTGTAGTATTATAGATAAGGCTACCTGCTTGTGGGGTAGTAATACTATTCATCTCTACCGTAGTCACTTTATGTACTTGTAGTAATGCATCTGCTGTTACTGCGTACACAACGGAACTTTGTATATACAGTAGACATAGTAAAAGGGTTGATTTTTTCATAATATTTCTCATTATAGACTCCAAAAAATCATAGCATTTTCTTCTATCTTTTGATACGCGGATGAAATAATATCAGTTTTATACATTATCATCTCTATAAATGATACACTGGAATGTCCTACTGATTCACTTCCCGTAGCCCAACCTATAGCAAAATCTTCTGTTCTAGTACATCTTCCTGTCCTATGTGTACCATTAAACTTTTCTGTAGCATTTGCTCGGGCAATGGCATTGGTATTTGTTTTTATAAATGTATATTGAACCCATTGTCCCGCATTACTAGCATTTGCAAAAAACCTTGGGTTATTACAGCATATCCCTGGGTCAAAATATACATTGTTATTATTCCAGTTGATATGAGTACTCCATCTATCTGAGCCTGTCAATACACCAAATGAATGCTGTGATTTTGTAGTAGCCCTCATTACGGTTAAAACCGTTCCTTGGTTTCCATTATTGGTCACATCTTGAATACCGTTAGGGGTATCTACAGTTAAGTGGTCATTTGACCCATCTCCTTGAAAGTAAGGTTTGCTTATATCAGTATAGAAACGTGGTTGTTGATTATTGTTTGATTGTACAGCATCTCTACCTAAGGCACTTTGGTCATACCAAGTATGTATATATACATTAGCACCATTTCTCCATGTATCTATGGCTGCTACATCTACGATATCATTGTCTGCCCAGCCAAAGTCTTTTAGAGCATTATCACTAGAGCGTCTTAGTTTAACAAGAGGACCATTGTAATCACTCATCACCACACGCATAGACAAAGCAAAGCTGATGTTGCCAAGTTTATCATCAAGTATATGTGAGGGGCTAAGTGCAGGGTAGTGATTATAGTTAGCTATAGCCCCATAACTCCCTATGGAAAATAACAAAAAGACAATGGCAAATGTGATATTATTTTTTTTCATCTTACTTTTTTAAATCCCCAGTAACATGAAAAATATCTGTTGAGGTACTCACTATCCCAACTCCAGCATCTTTACCAGCAGTTTTAAACCTTTGTAAACGATTTTTGATTGTTGTGCCACTCTCTGTTATAGTTACTTTCCCTATACCTATTTGATAAATAGAAACATTGTATCCTATAGGAAAACCAGAAGGTATTGTTAGGGTTATAGGGGTACTACTGTTAAAGGTAAGTATCGACCCATTGTCCTTTTGTATTAACGTATAATCGCCCGTTTTTTCAGATACCTTTGGAGTATGAATTAATGCCCTCCATTGATTTTCAGCATAGACATACAATTTTTTTGTACTTAAGCCAAAGCTTAATGTACCTTCTGTAATAGGTGAAGATAAAGCTGTTCTTTCTGTTGGTGTCAATGCATGAACTTGAATTAATTCATCTACTGTTGTTGCAAAAGTAACAATAGGCACAATAAAAAGAATTATTTGAATTATTTTCTTCATACTATTTCCTAATAATCTATGACAGTAAACATGAATTCACTGTCTCTTTTTGCTCTGTCTCCACCACCATTATCATTGTCTCCAGTTTCAACCACAAAACTACCTGCAGATTGATTACTATATGAAATATCATAGTCATCATTGCCCGCTCCAGCTGAGTCTATGATAGTTAATTGGATTATGTAGTTGTTAGAACTTCTTGCTGTATCAAGTGTTACAGTATAGTTTCCTTTACTATTTTTAGTAACTGTCGCACCATTACCACGCTGTAATGCTCCTGCTTCACTCACTTTACCAAATGCTACTATAGGACTAGCTTTCAATGTAGTTTCTGCTCCTGTTTCGTTTGTATACTTATACTCTAGTGAATTTGCTGATTGAGTAAGTGTCGTTATTGTTTCCTTGATGCTTACTATTGCCGAAGCTTCATTTGTGTAGTCAGCTATATTGTGTCCGACAATTGTATTGTTCATGCTTGTAACTGTCTGAGTAGGCACATTGACACTTAAATCATAATCATTTCCAGTTTGAGTTAATGTAACACTACTATCGTTTGATGTAATAGCTTGTATCTCGTTTGTTGCATCTTTATCTCCATCAAGTAGCACACTTGCTGCGATGGCTGCAGTAACTTCCCCATCTGTAGCAAAAGCACTTAGGTCAACTGTTTGTGCTGTTCCATCTTCTATGCCTACGGTTAAATCTGTGCCAGTAAGTGTAAGGTTTTGTATATCTTGGTTATCTGTTCCATTGTTATCTAGGCTTGCTAGGTCTACACTTTTGGTAATTCCTGCTTCTGTGATTTCTAAGATAGAACCATTGAGTGTAACTGCCCCAATAAGCTCATTGCTCGCACTGGTATCATTGTCATCAGCGATATGTGCATCTATGTTTGCTTGTACACCTGCCACTGCTGCAGAGTTGTTCAGAGCAGAGAGGTCAACGGTCTGATTGATACCATTCTCAATACCTACGGTTAAAACATTTGCTCCATCAAGTGCTAAATCTTGAATTCCTTGGTCATCACTTCCATTGTTATCTAA